>VMDO01010421.1:0-71735 GCA_007922755.1 Pedetes capensis
GCGACCCTCTGTACAACAGGGGAAACACTATTGTCAGTGCTTCTCTGCTGTTCATAGGGTTTTCAATGGCAGATTGATTTTTGGGAGGGGGTTGTCAGGTCCTTCTCCCAAGCCTACAGCTTCTGGTGTTCCCAGGCGGTCTCCCATCCAGGTACTAACCAGGCCCGACCCTGCTTAGCTTCCGAGATCTGACGGGATCGGATGCCACAGGGTTATGGTTGCAGGCTCCAACTCCAATTCCTCAGGAAATGGCACCAAGAATAGACAAATGGTATTACATGAAATTAAAAAGCTTCTGTACAGCAAAGGAAACAATCAACTGAGTTAAGAAAGAGCCCACTGAATGGGAGAAAATCTTCGCATCCTACACATCTGACAGAAGACTAACTTCTAGAATTTACAAAGAACTCAAGAAAGTAAATCTCAAGACAACAAACAATCCAATACACAAGTGGGCAAAGGAATTGAACAGACAGTTCTCAAATGAAGAACTTCATAAGGCTAAGAAGCACATGAAAAAGTGCTCAATATCCCTAGCCATTGGGGAAATGCAAGTCAAAGCAACTCTGAGATTCTACCTAATGCCAGTAAGAATGGCCAAGATCAACAAAACAAATAATAACAAACGCTGGCAAGGTTGTGGAGAAAAAGGAACCCTCTTATGCTGTTGGTTGGACTGTAAATTGGTTCAACCCCTTTAGAAATCAATATGGAGATAGCTCAGAAAACTAAAAATAGAACTGCTGTAAAACCTAGCTATACTACTACTGGGAATATACTCCAAGGGAGACAAGTCATCATAACACAGAGACACCTGCAGCTCCATATTCAATGCAACATTCTTC
This sequence comes from Pedetes capensis, assembly GCA_007922755.1. Taxonomy (NCBI): domain Eukaryota; kingdom Metazoa; phylum Chordata; class Mammalia; order Rodentia; family Pedetidae; genus Pedetes; species Pedetes capensis. The sequence continues at coordinate 846 of VMDO01010421.1, forward strand.
ATAATAGCAAAAATATTGAACCAACCAAGGTGCCCATCAACAGAAAAATGAATAAAAAATTATGCTACATATACACAATAGAATACTACTCAGCAATAAAAAAATGAAATAGTGTCATTTACAGCAAAATGGAAGGAACTGGAGAACATCTTGAGTGAACAAACATAAGCTCAAAAAGAAAAATACCATATGTTCTCACTCATATGTGGGAGCTGAATCTTACTTAAAGGAAGAAAATATCCTATACCTAAGTTAATATATAAAAATGCACAATTAAACTTAATGAAGAAGGAACAATATAAAAAAGAAAGAAGGAGGGAGGGAATAAGCAAAAGGAAGTGAAGATTGGGGAAGGTGGAATGGGGAGGAGAATCAATGTAGAAGGATGAAGGAGGAGAACATAATCTCAGTGTAAATGACACAACTTCATGAGTACATGGGAAAAATAGGGGAATATAACCCAAATATGCATATGAGTTTTACTACATATTAGTCAAAAGTTTCCATAAACCTTGTAAGTTGATAAAAGTGTAACCAAAAGTGATGTAATAGTTGCATAATGGAAAAAGCCAATGCTGTATTACTCTGTTACCCACCCCCCCATCATTTACCAATAAAGGGAGGAAAAAATAGGCAAGGAAGGTGGCAGGCATCCAGTGGCATTTTAAAGAGGTGGCAGGTGAACAAGATGAGAATCCCGCCAGGATGGGGACCACTGGTGAGAACTTCTGCAGAGGGGATGACTTGCATACAAGAACAGGCAGGTACAGGGACAGACCCAGGGCAGTCACAAGTCTCAAGTCAGTCAGTACCATCCCAGCAGGACTGCTTTGACCAAGATGTTAGATTCCTCCCACGGCAGCTTGAGAGTTAAATGTAGCTTTAAGTACAAAAGGCTGCACCACCATTTTATTTTGAGGGTAAAAAAATACCCATGAGTCAGTCAGAATGTTTCCTGTGGTGATTCAAAACAAGCACATTTTCAAGTCCAGAATTCTGCAGAAAAATAAAAAAATAAAAAAATAATAAAAACTCACCGTTTTGCCAGGGGCTATTAAAGAAGGAGGTGCTCTTAAAGATGGCAACAGGCAGTGAACACCAGGGCATCTATTATATTGTCTACCTGATCCCTTTGATTATTACAAGCAGTTACCCCTGGGTTGGGACAGCTACGAATTATAGAACAGCCAAACAGTGCTCCACCAATTACAGTATTATCTGTGTGATCTTGGATAAATTACTTAACTCCTTTGTGTCTTAGTTTCTTCATTGGTCTAATGGTCTAATAAGGTTTTAGTTTTCTAATAAGGATGATAAGAGCCCCAACCTCCTAAGTAGATGGCAAATATTAAAGGAGCAATATATATATATATATACATATATATATACATATATATATATCTTAGAAAGCACATAGCAAGTACTGTGTATTATTATTAAACAATATTTTACTGTAGTAGGAATCTGTTGCTATACTATATGGCATTCAGTTTATATTGGCAGGAAATGTTTCTCAAAATAAACCTTATCATTATTATGGGAAGCAGAGTTACCCAAAGCAGAATTGTTTTGCAATATTCAAAATATTTTTCAATGAATTTATCTGGTTAAGTCCCTGTTGCTTTGGGAGGCAGCCAGAATGTCTTAATATGGTCCAATTTGGTAAGTCCCAAAGGATTTCCTGCTGGGGGATGATCCTGGAGATTAACTTTTCTGTTTATGATGTCTGTGAAAACTGCCTGCACCCCCTGTTGCTAAAAGCTGGCATAGGCTCCAGCACTTTACATGCCCCCAAAACTCCTTGTTGATCACTGGCTTCTTTGCTGAATGAAGATGTTCTGACAGGGACAGGATAAAGTCATGTGTTTTCTGAACGGGAGCGTGCAGGAAGGAGGGCAAATGTGGCCTCCCTGCAGGGCTCTGTTCAGAGGATTCTAGAATGCTTCTGTACCCTAAGTGCCAGCACCCCTAACCACAATCCTCCAACTAACAGGGCATCTTTGTAAACAGTGGTCCCCAGACCTCCCTCTGTCACTTTCCCTGCCCATCCCTCAAATGTGGGTAGTGCCCACACTGGTACCAAACCTGCATCTCAGTGTTGTGGGGAAGGCCAGAAAGCAGGATGGTGGTATTGTGAGGTGTCGAGTAGGATCCAACTCATAGCGACCCTCATAGGGTTTTCAATGGCTGATTGTTTAGGGATTGCCTTGAGATTGGACTGCCCCATCCTTCTCCCACTTTTGCGGTGCTGGGGATCAAAAAGCAAGAAGGACTTGCAAAGTGAGGGGCATATGAGCCTTGTCTCTTTCCCCTGCTGCAATGTCCTCCCCAGGAGTCATATTCAAAATATATAAAAACCTTCCAGACCCCCCTCCCATGGAGTCTATCTTAACCTTTTAATGGCTGGATATCATGGAGTGAGGGCACAAAGTCCTGGAGGCTGGCTGGATAGCAAGCCCATGAATTCCCTTTCTGGAAATGTAACTGCCCCCTGCATCCAATGTCCACAATTGCTCCCGATCACTGTCCCACCCCTGAACCCTGACCTCCACCACGAACGACTCGAGAGAGAGAATAAATTCCCCAACCAGCAGTCTTGGCTCACTTCTCATTCTACTTCCCTCTTTTAGTTGTGGGCACTGTTGACCTCCCTCTTCCACTGGCTTCTGCCAGCTGCCTTCCTTCATGTCTATTTTGTTTTCTGTAGTCCTCCACGGGCTCTTCTGCTCCTGCTTGCCTCTTGATCTCCATGATCATCTTTGACCCTCTTCTCCACACATTGTCCCTAGGCAGTATCACCAACTCCCATGATTTCAGCTATCTAATGTGTTCACCCATCACTGACTTTGGTTCCAGAGGACTAGGCCATATTGTAGGAGCCCAGTGGGCTCATCAAATGAAGGCATCTCACCACAACATGTCCCAAGCAAAACTCATCACATTCTCCCCTCGTGTGCTCTTCATAAGTGGATGTGCCACTCTCCTCCAAGTGGCCCAAACTGGAAACTGAAGAGTGGCCACCAGTGCTTTCTTCTGTGATGCCTTATTTTACCCTCACATCCATCTGTACCTACTCTGGAGCAAGCTCAGCACCTTGCACTCAGTAGTTCCTTAATAAATAGTAGTGGAATGAATGAACACCATTGCCTTAGTCTAGAGCTCTCCCACTTGAGCTATTTCAGTAACCTTCTAACTGCTCTTTTAGTATTTCTCACCTTCACTGGAGAGATTTTTCTTTAAAAAACAAAAAACTTAAAAAGCAATCAGATCATCAATCCAACTCACTCCCCTGCCCCAAAATCCTCTTGACTGTCCAGTAGCTCTAAAATAAAGTTCCAGCTCCTTGATATGGCATGTATAGCCCTTTCCTAACCTGGTCCAGCCTGTCCAGCCTCAATTCTTACCTTCTCCTGTGCATGGACTCTTTTAGCAGTATGTCTCCTTCCTTATAGAACTGATAATACTGCTATAATTGTCTGTTTGCTTGTCTGTCTTCCCATGTTAAGATGAAGCTTTTGAAATCAAGTTGAAGCCAAAATTATAGGTCCACAGAGCATAACATAGTACCTGTCTCAAAACTGTGACTTAGTAAATTTCAAAGTTCTTTGAGTAGCTAAATGGATGGCAGAATATCCCCAGGCACACTCTACTCTTTGGGGATAATTGAATATACCTTGTACTTCTTTACCATGATCCCTGTGTTCATCTGTTCCTCTTGCTGAAATATTTTTGCTTCTTTGTCTACTCTGTTGATAATTCCTCTTTCTTCAAAGTCCACCTCACTGATTACTCTTTCCATCTCAAGAACTTCCTGTACATAGAATTAGCTGCTGCCTCACTTTGTTTCAGCAGCACTTTTTTCACATCTGTATTAGAGCATTTGTTCATCTAATCACAGTGCTTATTCACATGTATATTTCCCCCACTATACTATAACTCTCCCAGAGCAAAGAGAAATTAGTCCAGAAACGAGTTACAAAATGGAGTACAGTGTCGGTACATAACTTGTATGTTTTCCAAACTATACTAAAAATCTGACTCATCTTGGGGGAAAGGGATTGGATACAGAAGGAACCTACCCACAATTCAATGGAATTATATTGGATGGTGATTTCTTAAGTGTTTATATTATTATGTTTCATAACTTACATAAAAGTTATAAGCAATTTTATATGTATCAAACATATAGCAAAAGACATATCAGTTTCTTTAAACTAGAAATGCATCCATTTTATTAAGAAGTTAATGGTGTATCAAGAATCTGAGTGGAAAGATCTTGCTATATTTTACAAAATGAAAAAATTCTGCATTTGTACAATAATGTGAATGTATGTAACACTACTGAACTGTACACTTAAAGTGGTAAAATGATAAATTTTGTCTTGTGGTATTTCCACAATTAAAAAGAAAAGAAAAATCCTGCTGTAAATTATAGTTCTTCTGTAGTCCAACAAATGAAACCACCACTATTTAGATCAAATCAAATCATTGTGTTTCGGTTGAAATAAGAGCAAATTTTTTATTCAGTTCATTAGAAGAGGACCTTGTGCATGCATTCATAATTTTACCCTATATAAACAAATTCTATTCTCTTTGATTTCCAGTGGACTTGTAAATAGTTTTTAAAGAATTATGGGCAGAATCATGTTTAATTCACTTTGTTAAATTTCAAGGATAGTTCAACAAATAAGCCTATTGGGCATCTCCTATGACAAATTGCATGGAACAGAAATTAATTGAGAATTTGATAAGCCTAAAACTGAAATGGGCTGGGATTTAGCTCAGTTAGTAGAGCACTGCTCTGCAGTCTCTGAAGTCCTGAGTTCGATTCCCAGCACCACAAAAATGGGAGAAGAATGTGGCAACCCACTCCCAAGGCAATCCTGAAACAGCCATTGAAAACCCTTTGAGGGTCACTATGAGTCGGACTTGACGGCACCTAACAACAACAACAACAAAGCTGTAATAAAAATAAAGTCTTCAAATAATGCTCTCCATGCCTGTAAGCATCACATGTAATTTGTAGAGGTAGACATCCAAACCTAACATCACCAGGGGCTTTGCTAACAGTTTAATTAAAGCATGATTCTATAGGGCTCTCCTTATCTAGGTCTTTGGGCCTAGATTGATGTGTTTCTTGATCCCTTTCTAGCCTCCACCCATTCTCATCTGGACACTTCTCACTCTACTGTTTAAAAGATTATTTTTCACTCTCACACAGAACTCTTCTCTGGCCTGCCCTCTCCTCCTTAGCTCTGCACACACCATACCACACACGCCCAGTCCTTCCTCATCTCTCTCTGCCTTCCCCTGAGGCCTTCTCTCCTCTCTGCTGAGCTGGCCTCATTGCTTGCCTTGTAACCCTCTCAATCCCTGTGCTTGCAGGTGAAATGGAAAGAAGTCAGCTCCCCTTTGGACAGGCTGCCAAAGCCACATCTTCCTTTTTCACTTAAAGGGATGGGCCAATCTTTTAACTTTAGTTTTCTGAGTGAAAAATTTGAAACATGGAATGGTATTGTCTCTAAGGTTGCTTCCTTATGTTCTCTCATTCTATAAGTGAATCCATTCCTCCCTTTCAAGATTCCCTGGGTGGTGTCTCCAAATCTGATTGCATATCAGAACCCTCTAGGGATTATTATATGTTGCAAGTAATCAGGGGCAGCATTTCCATACTATGTACACAGGACAGTAACATCCTACCAAATGTGAATAGGCATACTTCAGAAGAAGATGTATTTAGACAATTAATTTGAAAGATATGATTAAACTAAGTTGAAGAGCTATCTTTTTTAAGGACTCCTCACAGCCTTTATTAAGATAATTTGCATTGTGAATCTCCAAACTTATTCTGACCCTGGAGCTCTTTCTTGGTCTATCCCTGCCCCAACCATCCCAAACACCTATTGGCACACTGACATTTTGAAGGACACTGGTAATCTACCAGAATTATATTGGGAAATATAATCTCAGAGAATACTGAAGCAGCTGAAAGAGCAGGTTCCTTGATTGTGAGGTGCAGCCTCTTTCCTGCCTTCCTCAGAGGCTACATCAATGTTAACAAGCCTCAAAATACTGTGAGCATCATCAACACATCCTTGCTGCCTGTGTGCCCTGCTCCAATCCCACTAGCACTGCTAGTAACAGAAATCAGCTTACCCATAACCTAGGCAGAAGCCAGAGACTCTTTCTCCCAGCCATGGGGAATCTGAATTTGTGGAATTATTTTACTGTTCCACTTACGAGCTCTGCAGTGCCACTGACATAGCATCTAATGGCATTATTCCCAGCCACTCTTCTAAATTACCATGTAAGTCACTTAGGCCTTATCAACTCATGTCAAAATTCCTGCCATGACTTTCACTTTAGATACTGATGAATATGACCTTTTAAACAGTCCCAGCTTCAGGGAGATAAGAGGCCCAAGATTATTTGAAATCTGAGTTCCAAATGGTGTGTGTGTGTGGGGGGGGCGGAATGTTGAGCTCATTTCTTTGAAAATTTTTTAAGCTTCATTCCAACACCCATGGCACTAGCCCTTGATAAACATTTGTAGTGTAAAAGTACTGGATTCAGGCAGTACTGGACCAGCACTAACAACCCTTACCCCCAATAAGTAATGCAGTTTCTATTAAGTTTAATTAGTCTGTGTATTCGTCAGCTGTCATCACTGTGGCAGAAAGACCAACCCAAACAAACTCTTGTGGGTGAAGAGGTTTATTGGGAGATGACAGAGAATTAGTCAATAATGGCTGCAAGGTAGGCGTAGTAGCAATGATGCCAGGGCCTGTGATAGAAAATGACCTCATCACATAGTGGATCAGGAATAGAGAGACCTGAGACTCAGGTGTGAGGGGTGGACCTCCAAAGGCCCACCCCCAATGAACACCACTTCCACCAATTTAAGACCTGCCTTGCAAAGTGTCACAACCTCCCTGGACAGCACTACCAGCTGGGGACCAAACTACGTGACCATTAGGGGACATTTAGATCCAAGCTATAACAGTTTATACTGTGAAAAGATTTATTCATCTGCCGGCCATTAGCATCTCTTCCTTTCTGGACAGTTTTCCTTGGTTTCTTGGCTTTTATTAGAGTATTTATAATAGGGTTTGGGGATCAGAACAGCAGGCTAGAATGTAAAAAGGAAGCACCCCTCCAGTGTGGGATATTAAAGCAGATAGTTTTTCCAGACCTGGGTCAAAATTACTTCTATGCACAACTCTGTTCTTGTGGCCTCTCCTTGTGCAGAATTTACAAGGCCAGGGAGGCAGCAGCCGAGTTGGCTGTAAGAGATCAACCCAGAAGTCCCAGGATAGGCCATGTTTTAAATCAAAAAGGCTAAAAAACTTTTGCCATCTAACTACATCATTTATTTGAACTAACCCTTGGAGCATGCAGGAAATAATGGCTTGTGAAAAATCAGTTACTCTTGACTACATAGAAAATAAGAACAACAACAACAAAAATATCCTGGATAAATATAAGAAGAGTCATTTTAAATGCAGAGCCAGACTCACAAGAAAACAAGGGACATTTCCAATACCTACATAAAGCAGGATCAGGTCAGGTGACCCTAAGCAGTGTTTACCCTGGAGGAGATTTTCTGATTTTAGTAACCTAGTGATTTGACATAATAGGCTTTCATGGGATCTTAAGAGCTTGGGCGGTAGAATTGAGTCTTCTGCCTAAAGTTGGGTACTTGAGGTGAAAGATGGGTTGAATGCATGGGAGCCCAAGAATTCATCACCATAATCTCTCAGAGTTATAGAGTGCAAATTTATACTACTTGGCGTTCCTTAAATTGCAAGTAGAAAAGTGGTCACAATTAGGGAGAACTTAGGGATTTGCAAGAAGAGACCCAAATTCTCTGGCAGTTTAGTCCCTCAACCAACGCTTCATAGGATTCCAGAGGTAAATGCAAACTACATGTGAACTCACAACCCAAAATTACCCAGAACTCAAAGAATATTATTACTCAGACTCCTTGAGGCTTTCCTGTATACACAGAAGGCATAAAAAAAAAAAAAAAATCAAATGGAGAAGTCAGGCCTTGTCAATAGTATTTCCTTTGCTTTCTCCAAAGTTAACAATAGCTAGTACACTGAAAGTTTTCTGAGCGTCACCGTTTCCCCTATAATGTGAATTATGTTCCTAAAAATATCACTAAATTATGGAATTTGAGGCCTATGAAAATACAGGACTAATGGTTCAGAACAGAGCATTCAAAACTGTACCATCATACGAACAATACACTAAAAAGAATAATAAACTCTATAAAGATTCCACTACCTTAATTATCTTATCTTATATCCTTAATTTAAAAATACTACAGTAAACATAATAACGCTTTACCTTGATGTTAAAAAAATTAACACATGAAGTGCTCTTATGGATACTATTTCAAGTCCAGAGACAAGTTGGAAGAAAGGACTTTCTTAGGATGAAGTGTCACACACCAGAGGTGCATGGCTGTGACTCATTGTCTTGTTATTCCTTCTATACTGGCTTAAAATAGAAAATCGGCTTTTGTTGTTTTGCCAGATTCGTCTTTTCTTTTAAAAATAAAAAAAGCTATTCATGTGGTTCTACATGAGATCAAATGTCATGCAAGTGCTGTTCTTCTGCTCTCGATATTATGATCTTTCTTCATGCGCTGCTACTCTGCTGTAGAGCAAATGAAGCCTCCATGAGTTCCATCATCTTTTCTCACATTTTCAGCAGGTTCTCCCAGGAAGATGAGTTGAACTTCTTTATTCCTGTTGCAACCTCAGCGCCTCATGTTATCTCACCTCTGATGTTACTCAGGGGCATCAAATATAATCACTTCACACTTTTCCATGTCGTAGCATTATGTTATGTGAATTATACCACCACCACTCCCTCCCCAAGAAACCCTAGAATATATATTAACTTCTGACTCTCGACTTAAAATGCACTGCCCAGTGAGCCAGTGCAGCTGTCAGCCAGAGGAGTGGGAAAGCCTGTATTAAAATGTGGACCGATAGCTCTCACATTCCATTGCACAGAATTGTGACAGTAGGATTCGCAAGGGAAAACAGCAGCAAGAGCCAAAATTTCAAATTAGGAGGAGAAATTTAGTACTTCCAGAATGGGGGGAACATAGCAAGCAAAATAAACTTACCAAGTACTTTATTTCACCTTGATAATTTGTAAAATAATTGTGAGAGAGCTTTACAGACACAAAGCAGTTGAACTTGATTCATAGACCACACTGCAGTATCAGGCCCTGGCTTATGTGTTCTTTCTGCTCTGTTCATATTATGCTCACTATATCTCTGCAGCATCTATTACTACCACTTCCAACAGCCACACTCTGGCATGTGCATAAAACTTGAATCTAGTTGGGGATGTAGCCATCCAGTTCTACCACGTTATGCTTATAAATATGTTTGTTGAGGAGTTTTCCTTTTAAATATTGTATCAGAGAGCTCTTCAATCTCGTCATTATGTCATGGTCCCTCTTAATGAGGAAGGAGCTGAAGAGCCCACCCACAAGCAAGGTGAACCTCCCATAACCTGGTTATGGGAAGAAGGAAATGGGCCTATCAGAGCCAGAGCTTGTTAACTAGCACTTGCTTCTGTACGAGCTGGAAATAAAGACTTTCTGATCTGCTGATTGGAAACAGAAATTATGCAATTTATCTTTTTTTTTTTCAATACTGAGGAGTTGAACCCAGAACCTCATACATGCTTTTGCAAGCACTCTACCACAGAGCTGTACCTCTAGCCCATTTTTCATTTTTCAATCTTGAGAGAACTCACTAAGTTACACAGGCTGCTCCTGGCCTTGAACTTGTGATCCTCCTGCCTCCGCCTCCCGAGTTGCTAGGATCACAGACATGCACCACTGCCCCTGGCTTGCAGTTTACCTCTTAGTTATGATAATAGTGCTATGGAGAACACAGACCCATGAGTGCCTAAGAAAGGGACCCTGCTGGTTCTCTGAGATTCCAGGGGAAGTGTGTGTCCTGGGGACCTGTCTGTTGAGTAGGCATTGGAGGGAACGTGCAGGGCTATACCTGAGCTTGTTGCTAGAGGCCATCATACTTTTGAACACTTTCTTGTCATCCTGTGGATAAGCTGCTCCCTTGTACTGCCAGGTAGGCTGGCAGTACATGGGCTCACAGCAATGGTACGACCTCATCTGCATTCCTGCCAGACACCCAAACAGTAAGGGGCCTAATTCCTATTTACCTGAACATAGTGGCACTTTTTCAGAAGTTTAAGGGCTCAACTTACACTGTGTCATTGTGGAATCTGGATTGTTAACTGGTTCCCGTTTGATGAATATTTAATACATCATGTATTTTGGTATTGTCTTTTGGGCTCCCCTTAGCACCTAGCACATTGCAGAATGTGGAGTAGATATTCAACAAACAATAAATTAAATCAAGCAGCAACCTCATAGATGGCCCTATGGCACTACAATTCCCTGCCAGTGTTATGTGCTAAGACATATGAGGCTGCTGACTTTTCTCAAGTCCCTAAGCACCAAAGGCTGCCTGGCCACTATGGCGGCTCCAGCTTCCTGTGTCACTCATCTTATGAAGCTCTGGCCTCTTGGCACCTCTATCTGGAAACCACTACACATAGTCATCTGGTGTATTCAGGGATGTTAAAGATGTAACACAATCAAGAGGCAAACAAGGGAAAGGAGAGTACTGATCATATCACCATCTTTGGGGCACCAACTCAACTCTGTACCAGGCGCGTAACACGCAGGATTGCTCATCATGACTCAACTCCTGCAAGGTTCATGTGCTTACTCACTTAACAGATGAGGACAGTAGAGCTCAGGGAGGCTAAGGGGCTTCTCAAATCCTCACAGTCAGGAGAAGGCAAGTCAGGGATCACATTTGACATCTGTGCTGAGCTACCACACAGACAGGGAAGAGCTAATGGCACTGTCAAAACAAATCTCTCCAGAGCCAGTGACATTGCCATGCCCACTGCCCACAGTGTTCTTGACATCCTGCTCTCCCTCTCACTCCCTCCCTTCCTTCCAAATCACTGCCCGCTTCCTCCAGTTTCCAGGCATTTCCTGTTTGAAAATAATTTACTGCCTCTGGGATGATGGGAAATCAGCAATGGGCAGTAGTAGATCTCCCTAGAGGTTTCCTTAAGGAATTCTGAGCCAAGGTTGAGTGGGTGAGCAAAGCCATGGCTTCCCACAGCAGCCAGGAAGTGGAGGCAGATGAAATGATAGTTCAAAACCTCAGGAGGCCTTTATCTCTGCCTCTTCAATTAATTGAATGCCAGCCTTTGGTTGCTTTGGGCCCAGTCCACTGGCAGTTGTTGGTAGCCTGTCTCATCACACAGAGATGACATTATAGATAATGGTAGGATGCATACAGCAGTGGAGACTGGAACCCTAGCGAGGTTTCAGAAGATCAAATCAGGAGAGATAAGGGCTTGTTAAAGAGAGGTAAGGAGGAGCTTGATGCAGCCAAGGAAAAGCTCCCAGACTACGAGATTAAAGAAAGAGTCCTTTGGGCAATGCCCAAACACCCATCGACAAAGTGGGCAACCCTGATGCTCAGATGTCAAGAGATGTGATGAGGTGTGCACTTACCAGAAGCCTTCTAAAGAAAAGTGCTGCATGTAGGGGACCCAAAATTCTGACAATAAGCTTTGAGTGAGGGTAGGGAGCCCCTCAGGGATATACTGGATCACAGTAGATAATGACCAAACTGTCACATAAGAGACCCCAAATCCAATTAACTGCAAAAACTTTCCTTTTATAAGCAGTATACAAACTGTGGACAAGCATGCTGCGCAGCAGTCCTCCTTCCCCGTACCTCTCCCCTGAGCCATCTGTCTTTTCATGGGGAAGGTGCTCCTAATCATTTGTCCATGTGTCTCTCTTCACCCTGTTGATGGCGCAGTGGCAGAGCACAGTCTTATAAAATTGTGATTGAGATCTTTGTGCCTCTAAAGGTCAGTGCCCTAAAAGGGATCTCTGGCCATTCCTCCTCTTTTGCCTTTTCTCAGGAATTCCTCTACCTAACTATCATGTCTTCTCTCCACAGTACCCACTGGGGCAGGTGACACGAGGACTGCCAGCTGCCTGAGCGTGGTCCACAGCCAGCTCATCCCTGCAGCCCCCTGTTTTCTTTTTCTTTTTCTTTTTTCTCTTATTTTGAGACAGGATCTCACTAAAATTCTCAGGCTCCTCTGGACTCAAAACCCACGATCCTCCCACTTGTGTTTCCCAGTCACTGGGATTACAGGCATGCGCCATGACACCCAGATCTGTAGCAATCTTAACTTCCATTTTGTAACCATTCTTTGTTAAATGTGTAGATGGTAGGATAAAGGGATGAATGATTTAATTCGTGAACAACTAGACAAATGAGTGAATACACTTGCAAGACATCTACCTGAGTAAGAGATACAGCTGTTAGCTGAGGAATATTTTTCTCTATGTATAACTGCAATGTTGAGAATGGAAGCCTCCTCTTTGGGTCCCAGTCTAACTTACTAAACTACTCCGTCTAGACAGGTCATGACACAGATTAAGTCTGCCTTGCTTGGGGCCATTCCCATGGTATTTATGGCCACATAACCAAGCCACAGAGCAGGCCTTTTTAAAAGCAGGTGGCTGGAGATTTTCACTGACCTGTTGTTTGTTTTCTTTTACAGATTATCAAGGAAGTTCCCCCACCCCCTGTTGAGGAGAGTGAGGTAAGTGGCCAGAGCAGAGTGCAGTCAGGTGGGCAGGGTGGCAGAGTGGGGCTGAGAGCTAACTGGACACTTGGCCCTCTGCCAAGCAGGGTCTGGGCTGCACTGCACATAAAGCAGCAGAAAGGGAAGCCTTTGACCATTACATAACCAGGGGTGAACAGGAACTGAATGGACAGCCAAAGACATAATGGTTTCTTCCCACAAAGACATTTGAAATGCAAATATAAATGTTTTTATCAGTACAATTATTTGGGATTGTGAAAGTCTGATTTTTCTTCCAAAACATTTTAAGTTTCTCTTCTCACTGCAGATTTATGCTTTATGTGCGCAGATCAGGCAAATTTGCCACGTTCTCCAAATAATCATTGGTTCTAGGAACAGCCTGATATTGAAGTGTTCCACTTTAATTTAAAACAGTATTACCTAAAGATTTGCCAGGCAGTAATGAAAATATGCTGGAGGAGAATATGCTAATATCCTGGCCTTGCTTTCAAATCTTCATGATTTAAGGGGGGAAAAAAATGTTAGACTCTACAACTGGACCAGTGAGCAATTCTGATGCAAGGGTGGCCTGGAGTAGAATATAGTAGAGTTAAAGGCTAATCGTGAGAAAGGTCATCGCTGGGCAGGAGTACATAGCAGGTGGCTCTTCTCATGTGGGGTAGCTGGATTCCCTAGAAGCAACACCCACCAATTTAGAAGCCAGAATACAGATCCCAAAACTTAATGGGACCAAAAGATATATTGATGAGGTTTCAAGTTCTTACCTCAGTCCCTAAAGTCTATCATTGTATGGAAACCAATGTCACACCCTCACCCTTCCCTTTCCCAATGCCTTTGTCAAGTTTCCTACATAAGGAAAGGAAGATGATTAAATTTAAAATTCCATGTGTCTCTTATGTGCTGAACCATATGCATGTAAGCCAAGGGATTTAATAGCTGCAATCAATTAAAGCACATCTTGTTGGAATGCTAACTCTCTGCCCAGAAATCAAGGAGGAAATTACACTGCTCTGCAAAGAGCGGGGCGAAAAACCCTCTTTATATCCCCAAAGCTTGTCCTTAATCCTTCAAGAGCAGTCACCACAGCTAGGTCCATAGTTCCCATTTGTTTTTGCCTCTGTTGTGTGCAGCTGTCTCTTAGATGCTCAAACAAAACAGAGCAAGAAGCTCCCTTGATGGTGCTGCTCTGCTGGCCCTGAAGAGTGTTCCCTCCCTCCTATAGGTTCAGTTAGAGTTGTTGCTCTTTCTTTTGGTGCTTTTAGAAGATGACTTGGCAACCATTATGGCCAATATATGCCAGGGGATTCAGTAAGGAGACTGTGGGGATCTGACTTACCTCCATCCATCATCTACCACATGGTTCCACACACAGTACAAGCTCAACAAGTATTTGTAGAATGCAGTACCATCCCTAACCATGTGATTTTGGAATCAGAAAAGGGAAGAATAGCTAAAAGCAAGGGAAAAGAAAAAATTGAGTTTTTCCTGTTTCATTTAGTATTTTCATAGAAATTGTACTTTGACCTGATGAAGGTGAACCTGGTTTCTGAAACAAAATGACAGCCTTGGGGGACTGCAGATCCAAAGGCTTTGTGTGGGACTGAGAGCCTCTGTGCTGGCCAGGGATAGCTGTGGGCTGTGCTGATGACCTTAGCATGTGTGTTGGCCCTGAGGGTTCCTTGGCCCTAATCTCCTTCCTAATGTGCTCTGGCAGAAATAAAAGAAAGAGAAAATTCCCACAGAAGCAAATAACATAACTTAGACCATACAAAGTATTTTATACAATGCTCTCTCTTAAAATCATAGTCCGAATCTAGACAATCTTCTCCATGCCAGCTGCCTATGTTCAGATCCCACCAGGGCTTCAGACAGAGCTCATGGACAGCTGTCTCCACAAAGTATGCTGTAATACCTTCCAACAATCGAATTCCTCCTTCCTTTATATTTGTAGTCCCAGAGTTTTGCATTCACTTTTCCTTCTGCATAAAAGCTTAAGACCATTAGCTACTTGAAGATCAGGATGTATATCTAATTAATCTTTGATTTATCATCAAAGAGTGTAACAAAAGCCCAGCATGGTAGTGTACACCTATAATCCCAGAACAAGGGAGACTGAGACAGGAAGATCTCAAGCTTGAGGACAGCCCCAGCTACATAGCAAGTTCAAGGCCTGCCTGGGCTGGATAGCAAGACTCTGTCTTAAAAGCAAACAAACCAAAAAATAGGTTCATACAGTATATAACAATAGCTATATGAAGCCAGGCGTGGTGGCTTACATTATAATCCAAGCAACTTGAGAGATGGAGGCAGGAGGATCACGAGTTTGAGGCCAGAGACAGCCTGAGAAACTTAGTGATACCCTATCTCAAAATAAAAAGTAAAAAATGTGTTGGGGGTGCAGCTGAGCTGTAGAGTGCTTGCAAAAGTATGTGCAAGTCCCTGGGTTCAACCTTCAACTACTGAAAAAAAATAGCTATATGAAATCAAACTCTGCCTTATATATAAATAAGCTAAGTATTAATTACCCAAGCTTTCATCAGTTCTATAACCAACTACATCCTAAGGAAGCCATGTCTACTATATAAGTAACTAAATTTAGAGAATAAAGACAACTTCATGACTCTTCATAATGGTCCTCTTTAATGTGGGATCCTCTTTAAGAGAGGATGCCAAAATGCATACTATACAAAAGCATGACTTTCTGAGATTCCCTGTAACCAGCAGTGATACTCTTGTATAAATACAGTGCAAAGAAACATTACCTGAAATTTGAAGGTCTTGCCCAGAGCAAGGAAGCTCAGTGTTAACAACTCAGCAGGGCACTTCCTGGGTTAAGGGTCTTCTCCAGGTGGCACCAGAGGGAGGATTCTTCACTAAGTCTCTATTCTAAATAATTGACAGTGCATGAAAAATGCATTGCTGTAGTTTTCCATCTGATGGTTTCATTCTAAATGTAGTCACTTTCCATAGGTTCTCTGACCCCATTTTAGTTTTTATCAGATTCTTTGGGCATTAACACCTCAGTTAATAGTTTTTACATTATGCATTTGAGTATTCTCCTTTAAAGAGGACAACTGAGAACTCATTATAAAGATTCATAAAGTTATCTTCATTCTCTAAGTTTAGTTATTTAAATAGTAGACCTTCCTTCCTTAGGATGCAATGGTTATAGAATTTAATTAAAGCTTCAATAATTAATACTTAACTTGTTCACATATATGGCGGAGGGAGGGTTTGACTTCATATTGCTGTTAATTATTTCAAGCTAGTCCAAGATGAACGGACCCAAGGAGACTATGATTGATGAAACATCAGAAACTAAGTCAGCCTCCTCATGGGCCTCTTTTAGCCCTCACTCCCAGCAGCTCTGCTTCTCTCCAGGAATTTACTCCCTGTTCTCCTTTATTGGCCCCTCCATGACCTCATATCTCCAGTTTGTGCAGACCCTTTCTATTCTAATTCTACCGGTTGACATATCCCAAGCCCCCATTTCAGCTTCTGCTCCTAGTAAATTTAGCCTGTCTTTTAGTTTATCTGCCCCATAGAAGAATATGCTTGGTCCAACTTATCTTTTCACTTTTTACCATAGGTCATAAGTCATAGCTCACAGCCAACTTATGGATTGACTGCAGTTGAGTCAGGTGCCCACTACTGATCCAATCAGCTGTGGCCAAAAAGAAGAGTCCTATGCTTTCTAACAAGTTGCAGCTGCATGAGCATAGAGAGAATACCCTCCCTTGGAGGGAGGAATGGACCTGGTATAGGAACCATGGCCTCTCTGGAGTAGTAGGTTTAATAAACTAAACTTCAGTCTAATTAAATACCAAAATACAAACTGCAGCCAGGAATACATGCCATGCTTTTATTCCACCTGCCATTCATACAAGTTCCCAAAGATCCTACCATTCCCAAATTCACATACATTTGAAAAAAAAGAGCAAGAAGCCCTGTGACTAATCAAAAGTTAATCATGGCTTAAGCCCTAAGAAGCTATATGTCTCAGACATACACAGACTTACATACGAAGTAAATGTGCTGGGAAAAAGCCTGTCTTCCTCTCCTATATCTTTTATGCTATCAAATACATAGTTCACATGGACACCTAAAGTTTTCTTACTTAATCATGCTGCCTTTGCCCAAGTTGGAGAGATTAGTAGTATATTCCATTTACTAATGAAAATCAAAATAGTTCCTTCTTGGAGTCTAACACCCCTTCCCATTTCTGTTTGAAGCCCTCTGGTGTAATTAATTAAATATGATATCAGAAATAAATCACAAAGCTATCCAAACTAGAGACCTGACAATAAAAGTTTAAATAGTGTACTTTTTAGCAGCAGGCAAATTAAGGCCATAGGCACTGACTTGAAGACATCGAGAGAGTCAAATAGAATAAAGGCAAAAGTTCTTGGAGTAGCTACCTCATTTTTTAGATATTTAAAATTCTTATTCATTCAGCAACTCCAGAATCAGTGCTGCTGTCTGTTATGATAGCAAGTCTGAGATTCCTGGCTTAAGAGAGTGTAAAATAGCAGGCCTATAAAATTGATGACTTAATTGGACCAGGGAGACAGAGATTTCTAGTGTATATTGCATTTGAATCTCTCAAAAATGGTAATAGTTTTTACCAATGATAACATTTACTGAGTATTAATGACTACCCAGGCAAGTGTACACAAAGTTTTTATGGAATGTTTCATTTAATCATTCAGCACCCCTGAAACAAAGATGTGCTATTATGATCCCCATTTTATAGATAGAAAGCTCACTACCAAGGTTAGAATAGTTATGTTACTCAGCTTTTCATCACTGTGACAGAATGCCTGAGATAATCAACATAAAAACAGAAAGTTTATTTTGTTCACCATTTCAGGGGTTTCAGTCCATAGGCACTTGGCTGTCACTTTGGGTAACATTGCAGGAGCAGGAGCACTTGGCGGAGGAGGCCTGCTCACCTTATGGTGGCCAGGTAGCCAAAAGAGAAACAAGAAGGGGCTGGGGTCCCTATATCCCCTCCAAGGCATGTCTCAAAAGACCTAACTTCTTATCACTCAGCTCCATCTCCTGAAGGTTCCACCAGCTCTGAACGATGCCACAGCCTGGGACCAAGCCTTTAATACATAAGTCTTTGAAGGATGTTCTAGATCCAAACTACAATATTTTACCCAGGATCACAAAATTATGAAGTCATAGGATTAGAATTTGAACTTGGACCTGAAGGGGAAGCATAGTGTGGTCTTTTGTCACCTGTGCCTGAGGACAGGTCCTTCGTCACCTGTGCCACCCACAACCAGCAGTGCTGCCTCCAGTCCTCAGTGGGAGCATCAGAGTGCCCTTTCCTGAATGGCAGTGTCACCCTACCCAGACCTAGGTGGCACTGAGACAAGGCCAACAACCCCTTTTAAGACTGAGGTGAAAATGGCCACTTATCTTCTGTGCTCTGTCCATGACCCTAGGATGTAGCTGCCCTCTTTCACTCTCTTTAGCCCCATGTTTCCTGGCCTGTCTTCTCTTCCACACTCCCACGTCACCATGTCTCCCATGAAGCTTTAGAACACATCTAGCTAGGTAGTATATGTGCAGGGGTGAGAGAGTGAGAAAGAGCATGAGCATATGGACTCCTGTAGACTTGACAGCATCTAACAACAACTACAACACAGGCTACTGTTTAGTATCCAAGGCAGAGGAATGTGTATTGAAGGCATTGACCCTGGGTGGGCATCTACCAATTCGTAAGCACCTGACTTTGAGTAATGAACTTGTTTCCAAGTTTATTATTGTGCTCACTGATCTTAATGATTTCTCTGTGCCAAGAAATATTTAGATAGGAAAACCAAGCTATGGAAAATTATACAACTTGTTCAGGACCAGAAAAATTGGATTCCCAAAAAGCAGTAGGCTGGCACCTCTCCAGCTGTGTTGTACAGGCACTTGAGTAGCCCCAACCCAAAGGATGAAGGGCCAAGCTACTATCAGGTGTCTTCTTGCTAGTGGAAGTAAAATACCCATTCTCACTCACTCTCGTACACACACCCTCTAACGTACATGTGCACTCCAAACAGAAGTCCTAGAACTTCTCTTTGGAGTGCACGTGTATGTTAGAGTTTGGAGTGCATGTGTATGTACGCCCAGAGTTCAATACTCCACATTAAATTGTTTTTTTTTTAAAAAAGTACATTTTTAAAAAAAGTACATTTCTCTTAAGAAAATCAATATACTACTCATTTTGGAAGAACACAGGACAATTATTGTGTTGTCCTGAATCATTGTGTGAATGTGAATGGTGCCACAACTTGTTAAATGCAACTCAGAATGGGAAACTCTTAAGTCCTCTGGATCCCTTTTCTGTACATAAAAACAGAAGGGCTGCTGAATTTTTCTGACCTGCCTTTGCACTCCTAGGAGTTCACCTACAAAACTGAGATGAGGGGGAATCTCTCTGGCTTATCCACAAAGACCAGATGAGGCTGTCCAACCAGTTCAACTTTAGTGCAGTCCTGGCACTTCCTGCGGCCTTGATCCTTTACTTTGGCAGTTCCCAACCTTTTTGGCATCGGGGACCAGTTTCGTGGAAGAAATTTTTTTCCACAGACCAGGGGGATGGTTTCAGGATATGAGCCAATGGGGAGCAGCTGTGTATACAGATGAAGCCTCACTCCCCTGCCTGCCTCACCCTCCCACCCCACCCTCCCTCCTGGTCGGTTCCTAACAGGCCATGGACTGCAAGAGTTGAGGACCCCTGCCTAACTTCCTGTCATGACCATCACAAAACTTACTCCTCTAGAAGTGTAAGCTGTGTTTTTGACAGCTGTGTTCTCCTTATTTTTCTCAAAATGTAACACTGTGCTAACAAGCAGTGGGGGGTCCGCTGCAGTTGCTTGAGTGAGTGAATGAAAAACAAATAAACTCCCCTGTCAGACTTGGGCTGTATAGGACTTATCATATGAATTTAAGATGTGTTTGAGTTCTATAAAATTTAAAGTTAACTGGAAAGCTAATGTTAAAACTGCTTCCTTGGGCTAGATTCTCTTTCAGCTACACTCATCTATCATTACACACAGTGAGTTTGGGGTTGAGAGCCCCTTTAGATCAACCTGCCCATCTGGGTCTTCTGCCAGATGGATATCAGAGAAGCAAGAATAGTAAAGAACTTGGGTTGAGGGCCCCAGATGCCCACCACCAAGGGATGTTATTCATATTGAGTTGGTAGGATTGTCCAGTGACTTATCTACATGGAGGGGCAAGGGAACTCCAGGATCTGAAATCTCACTTCTTCTGATCACTGGTTTACTAAATAACTAATAATTAAGTAGGTATTGGTTGAGTACAGGTCAGTACAAGAGCTGTGAGAACACAAGAAGGGAAATTGACTTCTTGGGGGGCTCCAAGAGTTCTTCACAGGATAAATTACATTTGAATGATGACTTAAAAGCAAGGTACCCAGAAGTGGGAGAGGAGTTTTCCAAGCATGTGGATCCCTGGATGTTGACATATGGAACTGTAGGAAAGCATGGCACAGTTGGGAAACATGGAAAAGTTCAGTGTCTGAGGCCAGCACAAGACTAATCCAATTATGGCCTAACCAGAGGAACACGTCAGACTTGTATTCTACAGCTGTTTCTTTCTGGGAGGACACACCCAGGTCTGCCTAAGGTCAAGCAGGTCTCAAGGGACCGCCCCCATCTGAGGAACATGCTGCCACTTGTGCCACCCAAACATCAGCCAACTGAATGTCTGGGGCCACCACATCCTTCAAGATTTAAGCATAACGTCCCTTGATGGGAAACCAGCATCCCTCTCCCATCTCTGCAGTTTCTCCCAGCCACTGCTGACTTCTCCTCCTTGCTTCTGAATTATCTCATCCTCTTCATTTGCTAGATATCATCTGGCAAATCCAGTTCCTAGGCTCCCTTAAAGCACTACTGGCACAAAGCCATCTTCATAGGGGATTTTACTTAAGTACAGGGCTGGGGGACAACACAGTGCAACCAACAATAACTTCTGAGCAAATATTAGACAGCCTCTTCTTTCCCATCCTGTCATTCCACCTGCTGAGAGGTTCTCTCCACCATTTCCTCAGGGGGCCCTGCAACTTACTGGTAGCATGGTCCACTCTTCTCTGCTCATCTCCTGCCAGCTACCCATAGGCCCCTGAATCCTGTGTCTTGCTCATAAAGCAATTTGGTTTAACCAGTCCTATCCCCCAATAACCATAGAGGACACCCAAGTTGTCCTGTACTGATGATTTTTCCCCTCCCTGCTGCATCCCTGAAGGGCAGTTGAGGGGTGGGGGGGGTAACTTCCCAAGAGCTTTAGGCATAGAAATTCACCCTCATGGTACTGCTGATTGTCATAGGGGACTTGTCTCTGGTTTTACTCCATTGATTTCTGGCCTAATGAACAGACAAATCAAAGATTTCCTTCTTGTCCTGGAGATTACAAAACACTCCCCTCTCTACAATGTGTAAACATAGTCATGCTTACTGCAGAGGAAACTCTGACTCTCCCTTTGGTCAAACCCTAGGCTTTTGTGTTAGTTTTTGCTGTTGTTTTTTGTCAGGCAAGCTCGGGTCAGGGGACTAAAGGACACGCATGGTGGATCAGAAGCTTGTGGAGTTGACTTCTGTCCACATATTTCCTATTGTGGGACAGTATGTCCCTGTGCGTGCCCAACAGGGCTGGCCCACCCTCTTTCTCCAGAGCCCTGCCCACTGGCTATGGAGAGATGACTGGAGAAGCATCTGGGGTATACAAGGAAGCCTGGAAAAGGTCAAGATGAACATTATGAATCTTGCCATACCTAATCACTCAAGAAGTTTTTGAATTAGGGAAAACCAATTATAAATCATTCCTTAAATTCATATAGTAAAGTATTAGGGGAAGTGGAAAGGTGCTGGACAAGACATCAGGAAACCAGACCAAGACCTCACATTTATTGGTCACTTCACTGACTGTACTATTCTGCAGAGTGAAAAGGCCCAATTAGATGTTTGTACTCTTTAAAAAATTAGGAGACTCATGAGACCATTTCAGTCCTCTATTGAATAAAGAACAATATCATTAATATCACATGCAAGTAAATTTTTGCTGAAGAACATTCAAAAGTGACTGCAGTAGTATAAACACAGGAACCTGCCAGAAAATCAAGCCACATTCAGAAGAGGGTGTGGAACTAGAGACACCATTGCTGATGTCAGATGGATATTAGCCAAAATCAGAGAATAAAAGAAAGATGACTTTCTATGTTTTATTCTCTATGCAAAGGTATTAGACTGTGTGGATCACAAAAAATTATGGATAACATTGCAAAGAATGGGAATATAGAACACTTAATTGTACTCATGAGAAATCTGTATATGGACCAAGAGGCAGTCATTCAAACAGAAAAAAGAAACAGTATCTGGTTTCAAGTCAAGAAAGGTGTGGGACAGGGCTGTATCCTTTCACTATACCTCTTCAATATTTATGCTGAGCAAATAATCTGAGAAGCTGGACTTAATGAAGAACATGGCACCCGAACTGAAGGAAGACTTGTTAACAACCTGCATTATGCAGATGACACAACTCTTGCTGAAAATGAAGATTTGGAACATTTGATGAAAATTAAAAAATACAGCCTTCAATATGGATTGTACCTCAATATCAACACAACAAAAATCCTTATAACTGTGTCCGTACGCAGCTTCATGATAAATGAAGAAAAGATGGAAGTTGTCGAAGATTTTGCTTTTCCTTGGTTCTACAATCAACGCCTACAGAAGCAGCAGTGAAGAAATCAAAAGACATGTTGCACTGGGAAAACCTGTTGCAAAAGACTTCTTTAAAGTACTGAAAAGTAAAGATGTCACATTGAAGATGAAGGTGCACCTAGTTCCATCATATAGTTGTGAAAACTGGATGTAGAATAAGGGAGACAGGAGAAGAATTGATGCTTTTGAATTATGGTACTTGAGACAAATATTGAATATACCATGGGCTGCAAAAGAACCAACAGATCTGTCCTAGAAGTACAACCAGAGTGCTCCTTGGAAGCTAGGATGGCTAGACTCTGCCTTATGCATTTTGAACATGTCTTCAGGAGGGACCAATCCCTGGAGAAGGACATCATGTTTGGAAGAGTGGCAGGTCAATGAAAAAAAGGAAGATCTTCAACTAGATGGATTGACACAGTGTCTGCAACAACAGGCTTAAACATAAGAAAGATCTTGTGCCTGCATAGAATCAGGGAGTATTTTGTTCTGTTGTACATAGGGTCGCTATGAGTCAGACTCAACTCAATGGCCCTACGAACAACAACAATCTAATGTTGTTGTTGTTAGGTGCCGTTGAGTCAGTATCTGACTCATAGCGACCCTTTGTACAACAGGGGAACACTATTCTCAGTGCTTCTCTGCTGTTCATAGGGTTTTCAATGGCAAATTGATTTTTGGGAGGGGGTTGCCAGGTCCTTCTCCCAAGCCTACTTCTAGTGTTCCCAGGCGGTCTCCCATCCAGGTACTAACCAGGCCCGACCCTGCTTAGCTTCCGAGATCTGACGGGATCGGATGCCACAAGGCTACGGCTGCAGGCAACAATCTAATAAAGTACCTTTATTCTTGTAGTTTCTTATGTTCGTGGTGCTGGGAGGTTCAGTTTTAGGAGATAGGATTTCTGTTATCTCCTCTGGAAAACTGAAGTAGTCTGAGGATACATAAGCCTTGTGTAGCCACATGTTGCATATCTGTGTTCACATTTACACAGAACACTACATCCACCTCCAGGGGTCACATGTAACCAACCATTTAGTAAGATACTTAAGTTTTCTGTCTTGACATTGTCAGGTGACAGAAATCTTCTGGAATTAGACCACAAGGTAAAATACTATGAACACTTACTGTTTGAGGGTTTTGGTTTTACTTTGTCATGTTTTGTCATCTTAAATCATCATAATTAGCAGGTACAAAGAGTGAGAAGTAAGATATTAGCATTTATCTTATATCAAATAATTGGAAAAGCAAAGCACAAAGAAACAAACACAGAACCTGTCAGCAAGGCTTCCTGAGTTCAAATCTAGCTGTACCACATACAAACTTGGTGACCTATGCCACTTTACCTCACTACTACTGGTCTTTAAGGGCTGGGATTTAGCTCCATTGGTAGAGCGCCGCTCTGCAGTTTCTGAGGTCCTGAGTTCGATTCCCAGCACCACAAAAACAAGAGAAGGACGTGGCAACCCACTCCTGAGGCAATCCCAAAACAATCAGCCATTGAAAACCCTATAAGGGTCACTATGAGTCGGACACGACTTGACGGCATCTAACAACAACAACAACAACTGGTCTTTAAAGTGAGAATAATAGCACTGCCTTCTTTAATAGCTGGTTGCAAGATTCAATAATCAATACACATGCGCACTAAGAAAAGTGGATAAAGGTTCCATAAGTTCAACGGTGTGATTATCATGAATTCAGTGTTAATTACTAAATTATTGATGACCTACTATGCATTTAGAATACAAGTATTAACAGGATCCACTCCACGTTCAAGGGTCACATGGTAAAGAACAGATCTGTTTTAAAAAGAAAAAGAGGGACCCAAGTGTCAGCTACCACAGTGTTGCAAATCTAGCCTGCTATGGTCCACTCCCTAGGCAATCCTGAAACAGCCATTGAAAATCCTATGAGGGTCTCTATGAGTCGGACACAACTCAGCAGTACCTAATAACAATAACAACAATAGTCACTTTGTCCTTTAAGGTATATTAAGTTTTTGAATTTTTTTTTTAAAAGAAGCCTGCTCATCCCAGGCATAGCACATAACTCCAGGAATCCTAATGTGCTAACGTGTTATTGTTTTGCGTTGTCACCTCTGGTCTTGACCTCACTGCTGCTGACTGCTTTCCCTTGCTTTGTATCTTGCCTCCTAATGCGATGCTCCCTTCCACTCAGTGGTGCCTCTGCATAAGACCCCGCCCTGAGTGTGACTCCCCAAAACTACCAGAACAAAGCCATGAGAAGCAGGCTTAACCATGCTGAGAAGTTTGGATCTCTTTAGCTCATTCCTCTGCTTTACCAATTCCTTTTCATGCTTCCTTTCTTTACCCAGGAAGGAGTCCTGCTACCTCCTTGTAATCTATCCACGACTGTTAGCAGTCATAGTTTTCTTCCATGGCAGGAGTAATTACAGTGTGAAGATGAAGAGCAGTTTTGCTAATTATCCTTCCCTTTCCATCCATAAACTACAAGTTCCTATTGTTTTCTTGGTTCATCTTAAGAAATATTAGGGACTGGGGATGTAGCTCAGGGGTAGAGTGCCTGCCTAACATGCACAAGGCCCCCAAGTTCAATTCCCAGCACCAGAAAAAAAATATGTGTGTGTGTGTGTGTGTGTGTGTGTGTGTGTGTGTGTGCATGTGTCACTGATCTAAGTTGCAGACACTGATTTAACTGCTTTATTTGAATCACCTTATTTATTTGGTTATAAATTCAGCAGATAATTCTTGCACATCTACCTTGCACTAAATGGTGCAAGGAGAAATAACTGCTGGTCCCCATCTTCTGATGGTTCGACTTACGGTTTTTCAGCTTTATAATGGTGCAGAAGTGATATGCATTCATCATACTCTGAACTTGGAGTTTTGACCTTTTCCTGGGCTAACCATATGGAGTACAGCATTTTGTCCCAGTCTAGGTGATGGGAGTGAGCCACAACTCAGGTCGCCCATAAGATCACAAAGGGAAAGAATGCACTGTGATGTCAAGCTGTGATGTCTGGTAGATTAGGTATAGTAGGGTAATAGAATTTGCTGGTAAATTGGGATGAGGCATAGAGGGGCAATGTGGTAGGGGATTCAAGAGTGACTCCCAGGTGGCTGGAAGACTACAGGAAGAGGTTTGGGTAGGAATCAGGACTTCTCTTGGCTGTGGTATTATTGAGATGTTTATTAGCTTTACATTCTCATGTGTGTTTCCTCTTCCTCTCCCTCTCTCTCTCTCTCTCTCTCTCTCTCTCTCTCTCTCTCTCTCTCATTCTTTCTCTTCTGCCATCCTAAGGAGGTTGATGCCAAGGCCTCACTCATGCTAGGCAGGTGCTCTACCAGCTAACTGTACCCCTACCCCTGTTTTGTTTTTTGAGACAGCCTTGTTAAATTGTGCAGGCTGCCTCTGGCCTCAAACTCAAACTTCTCTTGCTTCAGCCTCCTAAGTTGCTGAGATTACAAATGTGTGCCACAGCACCCAGCAAGATATTTATTACCTCTCAGCAGAAGTCCTGAATGTTACATCACCAGTTGGAGTTCACAGGAATCAGAAGTTGAAGATACAAATTCATAAATCATCAATATGTAGATGGGATTAGATGAGATTCCACTAATCTGTTTTCTGTTATAGTATCTGAAACTGGGTAATTTATAAAGAAAAGAAACTTATTTCTTAACCTTCTGGAGACTTATAGTTCTGGGAAGTCCAAGGTCAAGGGACCCACATCTGGCGAGGATATTCTTGGGGTATCATTGCATGGAAGAAGTGGAAAGGCAAGAAAGCATGCACAAAGGACAGCAATAGAGCAAGAAGCGGCCCAATTTACTTTTATAATGAGGCCATTTTTATGATAACTAATCCACTCCTGAGATACCAACATTAATCTACTTCTGAGGGCACAGCCCTCACCACTTAATCACCTCTCATTAAGCCCCACCTCCTGACACTGTTGCACCAGGGATTACATTCCCAACACATGAAGTTTGGAGGACACATTCAACTCACAGCATCTGGCAAGGGAGGGAAGCAGAGAACAGGTCCCAGGATTGTGCCTCAGTGGGTAGTACTGCCTTCATGCCCCCTTCACAGATAAGGAAAATATGCTTGGGTAGGTTAACTGACTTACCCAAGACCACGTGAGCGTTAACCCTGGGATTTAACCTAGTAATCTGGCTCTACAAGCCCTGCCCTACGTCCCTTGCCATAGTGAACATGTACACATAGCAAGGGTGCTTTGTTTTCATATGTCATAATCTCTCTGCAGGAAGAAGATGATGATGGTCTGCCTAAGAAAAAGTGGCCCACGGTAGACGCCTCTTACTACGGTGGGCGAGGCGTTGGAGGCATTAAAAGGATGGAGGTAAGAAGATAGCTATGGGCTGCAGTTTAGCTCACTTGGTAGAGCGCTGCTCCACACTCTCTGAGGACCCACGTTCAATCCCCAGCACTGCAAAAACAGGAGAAGGATGAGACAATCCACTCCTGAAACAATCAGCCATTGAAAACCCTATGAGGGTCGCTATGAGTCCGATACCGACTCCATGGCACCTAACAACAACAGAAGACAGCTTGGTGCATACTTACCTATGTACTGACTACTCAGTAATGATGGCACCCCAAAGCAAATGGATACAGCTCATACTTGAAGTCTGGTGGTGGTAGGGGTTGTAAGATGAAGAGGTGGGAGGGGCAGCCTTTTAATTGTGCACCCACCATGAATCAGAACAGCCCCTCATCTGTTCCAATCCCCCATGCTTTCTTTTCTTGCTGGAATAAGATCCAAAGTTCTTCCCTGGCCTTTACACGTGCTATCCCACTCCCTGACAGTTCTCCCCCTAAATATTCAAGCTCATGGTTCTCTATGCGCCCTCTGCTCACCCTTGTTTCCCTTCTTCCATCCCCGTCCTTTCCCTGGCCCCCAGAATCCAAAGGAATTGGGGCTGAGTAGCACATGCATTTGTCATTCCTGTTTTCAAAGGGAGCCTATTTTGTCACTTTTGTTGTTGTTGTTAGGTGCCATTGAGTTGGTATCCGACTCATAGCAACCCTCTGTACAACAGGGGAAACACTATTGTCAGTGCTTTTCTGCTGTTCATAGGGTTTTCAATGGCAGGTTGATTTTTGGGAGGGGGTTGCCAGGTCCTTCTCCCAAGCCTACAGCTTCTGGTGTTCCCAGGCGGTCTCCCTTCCAGGTACTAACCAGGCCCGACCCTGCTTAGCTTCCGAGATCTGACGGGATCGGATGCCACAGGGCTACAGCTGCAGGCGTTTGTCACTTTATTTTATTGTAATTTATTTTAGGTTCGCTGGGGAGAAAAGGGCTCCACAGAGGAAGGCGCTAAGTTGGAAAAGGCAAAGAACGCAAGAGTCAAGATGCCAGAGCAGGAGTATGAGTTCCCTGAGCCTCGAAATCTCAACAATAATATGCGTCGGCCCTCTTCCCCCCGGAAGTGGTACTCTCCCATCAAGGTGTGTCTCTCTGCTATGAAGTCCCTCTGGGACGCCCTTTTCCTGGCCATGAGCACATTTCCTTTGTTCTTCACCATCCCTCTTCCTCACACAGCTCCAGACCTTAAAATATTCTGGCTTCCTGGGAAGTTTAAGCCGCAGGGTCAGTTAATGCTTCCTGAGGGCCTCTCTTCTTTTCCTCTTGGGTGCAAATGACTTTGAATTCATGTGATGGAGTCAATACCCTTCTCTTCAGCCTTGCCCATGTAGCATTTGTATTATGCCAGTTGCCAAAGAGCCCTAGGAATTCATAGCTGAAAAAACTCCATAATCTATCCCACTCTATCATTTCATGTAGAAGAAACCTGAGATAGGCAAAGTCCTCACCCTGCTGAGGTTTGCAACCCAAGACCCCAGCTCAGGGCCACAGCCCGGGTTCCATGCTACAAATAGACCTGGGCCCACTCCAGAGCCTCAAGAGAAAGTCAGTATTAGAGCTAGGAACAGTGGTGCGCACCTACAACCCCAACCACTTGGGAGGCTGAGGCAGGGGGATTGCAGGTTCAAGGCCAGAGGCAGCCTGAATAACTTAGTGAGACCCTGTCTCAAAATAAAAAGTAAAAAATGGGCTGAGAGTGCTTGCAAAGCATGCATGAGTCCTGAGTTCAACCCCCTTGTTGTTGTTGTTGTTGTTGTTGTTGTTGTTAGGTGCCGTCGAGTCGGTATCTGACTCATAGTGACCCTCATAGGGTTTTCAATGGCTGAGTGCTTTGGGACTGCCTTGGGAGTGGATTGCCAGGTCCTTCTCCCATTTTTGCGGTGCTGGGAATTGAACTCGGGGTCTCAGAGACTGCATCGCGGCGCTCTACCCACTGAGCTAAATCCCAGCCCCTCAACCCCCTAGTACCAAAAAAAAAAAAAAAGTATAAAGCCAGCTCTCATAATACCCCATACCCACACATAGCCTCACCCCTCTTATAATGGCAACAATTTTTATCATAAAAGTAGCCAGAGAGGGATGAAATCTGTTCAGCCTCAACAACACATGTGACAACACTTAATGCTGTAGTATGTCTTCCTTGGGTATGTACTGCTTCATCCAGTACAGGGTCATGACTGAAGGCTACCTGACTACAAAGTCAAGGTGTTTAAGGCCAAGACAACAAGTTGGCCTCTTGGGAAATAAATAGAAGACCACCCCACTCCCCTCAGTCAGTCACAGAGTTGTTTTCTAATTTTAGAGAAGCCCTTCTACAAAATCAAAAGAAATATCATTTCAAACACTAGAGCAAAACTTTATTGGTGGTTGTCTTTTCTCTGCAGAGCTAGCTTGGACTCACATAAACTGCCATGTATTTCCATTTGGGCTTGCCATTTTAAACCAGTGAGATTCTTTTTAAGATAAGCCTCCCTGAGGCAATGGATTGAACTCTGAAGATGTGGGCCAAGTGCAGCTTGCTGAAGGAACAGCTGTGTGCTCCTAATTCTTTTCTAATGGGGAACAGGCAGTGGCGTGCATACATGTGCAGACAGGAAGGAGCCAAGTAGATTCTCAGAGATGAAGAGGAAAGGGGATTTTCTATTATGTCGTATTTAGGAATCTGTACCTTGTGACTAACACATCTTTGGTTATAACTAAATTTTCGTCTCTGTGATCTTGGATTGAGAGAACATTAATTCAGTTTGATGAATCCAGATTCTGTTGGAGAGCATGTTGTTCCTTTATTAACTGATGGTTTAGGACTGAGTTTTATGAAATAAATAAGGATATGCACAAATACATTTAGAAATCTAGAAGCATTCCCAACACCCACTTGGAATTAGTATCAATGTACTGAATTTTGTCGTACACCTACTGTGTGTCAGATACTGCTAGATGCTGAACACAGAAGTTCTCAGACTTCACTGGCTGAGTATCAGAATCACTGGAAATGCTTTCAAAATGCCAATTTCCAGGCACAGTGACTCGGAATCTCACAAAATACCTCCAATAGCATACTGGTCCTCACATTTTGCCTATTTTTGTCTTATCAAGTGAAACTCCTTCTCCTCTCTAATGCCGCTTTTTTTCAGATTTGACATCCGAACTCCCTGATACTCCTCTGTTAGCCTGATGACCATTTCCTCTTTCTTTTTTTGTTCTTTCTTTCTTTTTTTTTTTTTTTTAAATAGAGTCTCACTAAATTGCTCAGGCTGGCCTAGAACTCAGGATCCTCTTGCCTCAGCCTCCCAAGTGCTGGGATTGCAGGTGTGGGTACCGTGCCCTACTTTAGTGCTGGCTCTTGAGCTTCCTTGTCAGTCACTATAAGAAGCCATTCATTCTTAAAGTGTGCTCCCTGGACCAAGGACATTAGCATCATTCATGAATTTGTTAAAATTATATATAGGGGTCCTATTCAAGGCTGACTAAATCAGAAACTCCAGTGGTGAGGCCCAGCCATCTAGGTTTTAATAAGCCCAGAGGAGAAGCTGTCACCAAAGGTTCTAGCCAGCATTCCATAGGTCCTCAGAGGATAGGAGTTATGGTCCATGGGTTATTAAATTAGGCAAAGAGGCTGTGACCATACCTTAGTGCTTTGTCAAGAATCTAAGCAAGGAGACCCACATTTGATTTCACATTGGGACCATTTTCACCACCAGTACACCTGTTGAATTAATGTTAAAAGATTGGGAATCTGAGTGTCACAGTCACCTAAAAGACCAGATGGAAAAAGTCTATGATGCTAGTAGACTTTCTGCTTACCTCAGCAGGAGTCCCTGGTTAGGACATGAGAAAACCTGCATGCTCCTATTGCCTAGTGGAGCAGCTAATGCCAATGCTTACTTACTCCTCCTGCTAGGTAGGAGATGTATAAATCATCGTTGATGTGATTACTCATGTTTATGAGCCTTTACTCCACCAGATTTCACCCCCTGAGGGCATTAAGTATTCTTTGAAGCCCCAGTAAACAGCATCGTACCTGGCAAAGAACAGGGACTCTACCATCTCTTGTTGAAGAGCTGAGATGTAGGATGTAATTATGAAACCACTCCCAGAGAATAATGCCTGTCAGAACACACAGCTCACTTTGTTACACTTTGTCCAGGAAGATGACATTCTTCTTACCATCTCTGAGGAGAGAAGAGAAAAGAGGTCACTTGATATATATCTGGGTTAGGTATATGAGGAAGGGTGAGAAGAATAGAAGCACAAGTAGGAATTCAAAAGTAATCATCTGTATTCTTTGTTCAGAAGAAGGGCAGACTTGCTACCAGAACTTTAGTTCTCATACTATTTAAGATGCATGCTTCATGCTGAGTCCTGTTCCAGCTACAATGTCTGTGGACATTTGGTAGGCCTCGGACAAAACCAAAAGCCCCATGTAGTACCATAAACTCTGCTGGTCCCCTTGGACACAGGTGTTCATCACAGTCCTGTGTTGAAATAGAAGGCACTCTCCAAAGAGTTCAGCTAACACAGGGTGGGCAGGGTTAAGGGGCCCCACAGAGGTGGTAGGGCAGCCAGGGACTAGCAGCAGAGAGAAGTGTTACACCCACAGGCCTACAGGGCAAAGGGGAAGTGGTGACACTAGGGCCCTGTGAAAGCCACAGGTCTAGAGAAGAGAGTACCCTTTGGGCACTATGGCCATGGAACAGTAGTCACTAATCTCAATCTGCCCCACAACCTATTTTCATATGGCCCACAAGCAAAGGATGGCTGTTATATTTTTAAGTGGTTATATTTTAAATGGTTATATAAATACTTACACACTGTCCTCAGTTTTCCTCTTGACAAAGCCTACAATCTTTACTCTCTAGCACTTTCCAGAAAATGTTGGCAGACCCTGCCCTGTAGGAATGCAGCCATCACTAGGAGCAGAGAGGCAAGGAGGAAGCAGAAGGAACAAGCACCCCAGCACACGTTCATCTTAGGCTCTCATCTCCTGGTTCCACCTGTTGGTCAAAGAGAATCTAGCCAGCGAAGAGGCTGGCTTTCAAGGCCTGGAGCAAGGGAGACAGAGAAATGCAAGCAGTTGACACGGGGACAGGCAGTCCATGGAGAATGCCCTGTCCGTCGTGTGCCTGCCTTCCCTCCCCACTATGTGCAGAGAGAGCACCTCCACCTAGCACAAAACTTTCAGGAAGTCCTGAGAAGACTCCTAGCTCCCCAGCAGAAGTGGCCAGGACCGTGTATATATTTCAGTGGATTGCACTGGACCCATGAGTTTCATGCATTCCATGAAGTAGAGTTGAGGAGGTGAGCACAGTTGCTAAGCAGCCCGGAAAGAACTCAGGGAAAAGGGACACAATGGGCTCTTCTCCACCCATCATCCCCCTGTCTAATTTAAGGCACTGACCACACCAACCACATATCCCCCATCCTCATTCCAGGCTCATGATCAGGAAATTTTCCCTGATATTTAGCCTGTATTTTCCTTCGCTTGGTTTTCACCCCCCGGATTTACAATACCCCATGCTTCTCATTAAATTGGGACTGACCATTTCAGACAAGTGAAGTCATGCCCAGATACATGGCCACCAGCTAGATTAAAACCAGAACTGACTTCAGGTTTGTTGGAAGACTTGCAGCCTCCAGAGAAACCATGTTTCTCTTCCTCAAGGAGCTCCTTCATGTGACTGGAAGTGACAGAAATGAGAGCTGGAGTATGAAGGCCAGACACTGGCTTGCAGGCAGACAGGCAGTTCCCTGCAAAAGAGACAGCCTGTGAGGAGCAGGG
Organism: Pedetes capensis; assembly: GCA_007922755.1. Taxonomy (NCBI): domain Eukaryota; kingdom Metazoa; phylum Chordata; class Mammalia; order Rodentia; family Pedetidae; genus Pedetes; species Pedetes capensis. The sequence continues at coordinate 33,454 of VMDO01010421.1, forward strand.
ATAGCTGGTCCCTCTTGCAGGGCCATGGAGCAAGGTAGTCTTCTGTTCATTTCCCATCAGGCCCACCTGTTATTTGGGCCTTAAATACCTTGACCTTGCAGTCAGGCAGCCTTCTGTCATGACCCTGTACTGAATGAAGCTGTACATAGCCAAGCAAGACATACTGGAGCATTAAGTGTTGTCACATGTATTGTTGAGGTTGAACTGATTTCATCCCTCTCTGGCTACTTTTTAAAGTGGATCAAAACTTTTCTTAAAGAAAGACCAAAAGAGAAAAAAAATAGCAGAAAAAAAAATCCCATGTGTGTATGTGTAGGAGAAGCTTTTGACTCTATTCATTAATTTAAATTCATTACATTTATTTATGAATTTCATTCGCGGGGAAGCCTGGGTCCTACCACCGTTTGTTTCAAGGTATAGAAAGTCAGGCATCAGTCCATAAAGGCCCTGTAAATTTAACTACCCTCAAAGTTCTAAGTCTCTGATGAAACGAGCTTCTAACTAGTTAAGGCAGACAAGTCAGAAGAGAAGACACAGCTGCTGCCTGCCAAAAAAAAAAAAAAAAGAGGAAACCCAGCCACAAACACCCATGCACCAGCATGCTTTGAAGGATAGCTGCGGAAATATTCGCAGCTCAGTCTTAGTGTATAGAATGAGCCTAAACAGCACTAACACGGACCTTCTGGTTCTTCTATCTTTGTGGATTAGAATTATTGTCTGAGGCTGAGGGAGGTACAGTTTCGGAGCCTGAAATTGATAATTTCTCCTTTTATTGTCAAATTCTGTCAACTTCATATGGAAGCAAGCTATTTTTAAATGTCAGCTAAGGCGCTCTGGCAGAGGGTTTCGAGGTTTGTGGTGGAATCTTTGTCATACTTCACAGAAGCAGTTCGGCGTTTTGCCTGGGGAGTAAGGACCAGTATCTTCAATATATCTTGTATAGAGACATGTTCCTGGTGGACACACAAATCTGAGATAAATAAAGCGGTGTCAACCCCAAGGGCTCCTCCTAGGCTTTAGGGAAAGCCTAGGGATGGTGGGAAAAATCCCTTGTGGCTCTTCTGGCCTGAAGGGGGTGTTATGAATAAGCCCATTTGCTACTGTCTGTAAATGACAGATTTCTGCCTATGTACAGAAGGTTTAGGCCCCAAGAGCCTTTCTATGCACTTCTTTTTGACTTGTGAGTTATTTTTTATCCTCTTCTGAGTTGTAGCCACTCTTTTTCTAAAGCTTACTTCAACCCTTGCATTAAAACTACCTGATGTAGGACTAGGACTGTGTCCGCTTCCCACATTGTTTTGTGTGCCATGGATTGAGGACCTTGGGCTTATTTGTGGAACAGTCAGAACTCAGAACATGGAGAATACAATGAAGCTAGCCACCCACCCTAGCTCAAAGAGCCAATGATGGCAGTTCACTTGGAGAAAACACACACTCTAAGTGGGATGACTGCCAAGTGTTTACAAGTTGTTTATTTCTTACGACAGCCCTCAGAAACCATTACTCCTCCCATTTACAAATGGAAGAACCAAGGCTCAAAGTGGTTAACTAATTTGCCCAAAGTCACACTACTAGTAACATGGTTCATGGTTTATATTATTAATCGCAATTCATCCATTTGGGCTGTCAGTGAAATACAGTGTTAATCAACAGCTAGAGAGCAGGCAGGGAGCCTAGACATAAAAGACTAATCAGGAAACTCTTCACAGAGTGAGTGACAGGTGTGAGGGTTTGGGCCAAGGCAGGAGCCATGGAAATGTTGGGATGGGGCTGGACAGGAAAAGGCAACAGGAGAGATGCTAACAGAGAAACCACCCCCAAAACATGGTTGGTGTTAGACATGAGATGTCAGAGAGGGGGAAGTTTGGTGATGTGATCCTCTGATGTCTGTCTTGCCCATTCATGAACCAAGGCAGGGTGTACCAAGAGGGAGCAGGTTTGGGAGAAGAGAGTTCATTCTATTTGTTGTTTGGTTTTTCATACCAGCGATACATGTTGTTATTATGGTTATTATGTTATTATGGTTTGGTGCCGTCAAGTCAGATCCAAGTTATAGCAACCCTATGTACAACAGAACAAAATACTACTTAACCCTGTGCCATACATACAGTCTTTTTATATTCCAGCCCATTGTTGCAGCCACTATGCTTCTTCTTGTTTGGAGTCGTACCACATCTGCAGATGGAGCTCCCAGGGGCTTTACTCCATCCCCATCATTAAAGTCAACCCATCTTTGAAGAGGCAACTCTTCCCCAGTTGTCTTTAGACTGGGGGGCTCATTTTCCAGCACTATATTTGACAGTGCTTCTCTGCTATTCATAGGATTTTCAATGGCTAATTGTTTGAGGAGTAGGCTGTCAGGTCCTTCTCCCTAGTCTATCTTATTTTGGAAGTTCAGCTGAAACCTGTCAGCCCTGCTGGTATCTGAAATTCGGGTGGTGTAGCTTTCAGCATCACAACAACACACAAGCCACATGGCATGACAAGCTGACAGACATGTGGCGGAGTGATATATGAGCATTACAATTAAGATTTGGTAGGTCACTCGATGCCCATATCTGGACCTTAAGAGACCACCAGAGAGAAGAGCACAGAAGGGGGCCAAAGGGACTGCCACCAAGTCAAGCACAGGCTGAAAGGGAGCCAGAGCTGAAGGGACCCCCTTTCTCCTGAGACTGTGTGCCTAGGCAGTTTCTGCTCTTTTACTGTGAACATAGTTTTAAATTTCTGCTGAGTTAATTAATACATTTCTTCAGTAGTCAAATTTTCTTCTTTCAACTCCTCATTTGTCTAGCCTTTGAGTGATTAGCACAGACAACACTGTGGGTGGGCTGCTTTACAAAGCCAAATACTGGAGTCCTCCCCACCTCCTCCAAAAAAAAGGGGGTTGGGGAGAAAAAGAAGGCACTGATCCAGGAAATCCACCTGGTTATATCCTGAGCTATAAATGCTTATCCCAAAGAACCTTAAAGGAAAACATTTAGTTGATGATTGAAATCTTTTAATGCAGAAAACCATGCTGAACACAGCAGTTGTTCTGTCCAGCACTCTAAAATCATTTCAAAATATTTTCAAAGGCTTTTGTAAATTACTTGCCAAAGGAGATGAGAAACTCTACACTTGGCATGATAAAGTTTAACCCAAGGGAGCTCAAAAAACAGTTGATGAAGGTTCAAAAGTACAGTTTTTTAGATGTGTACGTAACCCATCAGAGAATAGTTTCAGAATGTGAAGTCCGAGATGATTTATAAGTTAATGCTTTGTATTGAGGACCTTTAACTCTCTAGACATCCCCAGCCTTCCCAGCACTATCATCGAGAAACCTCTTCCAGATCAGTGTGTTCAAACATTCCTAACACACTGGAGGAAATACGTGTAACATTTTGGCCCAGGATATGCCAACACATGCACACATCCACACACACTCACATACACACCCAAAACAATTTTCACACAGTAATACTTATCTTCACTGTGTGCTATTAACATTTATATTTCTTTTCTGTTCTATTTTACTTCTTAGAAATCCTGATCCTAACACTCAAAATTGATTTTGTAAGGGTTGCAGATCACAGTTTAGGAACTCTATTCTAAAGGCTGTACATTAAAGCACTCCAGCCAGAAGACCTCCATAAGGAAGAATCTGCAGTTGGTATAATAGAAAGTATACGAGCTTTAGAATGGGACAGACGTAGCCAGGCCCCGTGGTGCATGCCTGTAATCCCAGCGACTCGGGAGGCAGAGGCAAGAGGATGGCAAGTTTGAGACCAGAGGGATTCTGTGTAATTTAGCAAAACCTTGTCTCAAAAAGTAAAAACAATGGGCTGAGGGTGCAGCTCAGTGGTACAGCACTTCCAAAGCATAAAAGCGCAAGGCCCTGGGTTCAACCCCCAGCCCCAGGAAAAAAAAAAAAAAAAGAATTAGACAGACATGAGTTCCAACCACAACTTTCCAATTTACAAGCAGTATGCCTTTGGGTTAGTTACCCTCATCTTCTTCCTTGCCATTCTTTAGGACTACTGAGAGAATTAAATGAGAGGACACAACATAAAAGCACCTAGCACTTAGGAACATTCATTGCCAAACAATTGTGTATCAAGCACCAGATGTCGTCCTGAAGGCTAAGCACATAGTGCTGAACAGAACCAACCACACCTCTGCTATTGTGGAGCTGGCATTCCAGCAGACAGAGACAGACAGTAAGCAAATAAACATGGAATATGTCAGAGTATAATGGGAACTATAGTGGTTTTCTGTTGCTGTTATAACAAATTACACAAACTTAGAGACTTAACACGGTGCCAATTTCTTATCATACAGTTCTGGGTGTCATGAGCCCAAAATGAGTCTCATTGGTCTAAAATTGAAGTGATGGCCAGGCTGTGCTCCTTTTGGAGGCTCTAGGAGAGAGTCCATGTCCTTGTCCAGGTGCTGGAGGCTGGCAACACACCCTGGCTTGTGGTCCCTTCCATCTCCAAATCCAGCATCCCTGGTTTAGTCTTTCACACTGGATTACCCTCACTCTGCTGTTGTCAGCACATCTCTGACCCTGATACTCCTTGTACCCTCTGTGAAGGACCCGTATGGTTAGATTGGGCCTGCCTGGGTAGTCCAGGCTACACACTCTACCTCAAGATCTTTAATTTACTCAATCTGTAAATCCCTTTTTCTTATAGAGTAACATAATCACAGGGTTCCAGGGAGTAGGGATTTGTTTCATTTTGTTTTGCTTTTGTTTTTGTTTTGTTTGTTTGTTTAGCTACTGGGGGCTGACCTAGGGCCTTGCGCATGCTAGGCAAGTACTCTACCACTGAACTGCACCCTCAGCCCCTTTTTTGTTTTTCATTTTTGAGACAGAGTCTTACTAAGTTGCACAGGCTGCCTGTGGCCTCAAAGAAACTTGCAATCCATCTGTCTCAGCTTCCCAAATCACTGGGATTATAAGTATGCACAACAGTGGCCAGCTTAAGTAGGAGTCATTTTTAGGGGTGTACTTTATCATAAACTGTGAAAACCTTGGCGCTGACATGTTCACTCTTCTCAATTCCACTCAATTACGTACATCCCCAAAGGGTCTGTAATTGGGTTAATCCATGATGTTCGATCGTGTGTCTCTGGAAGTGGAGACTCCTAAGCAAGGTGTATCTGCTGAGTGAGCCCAGCACACAGCCAGAGATCTGCATCCCAGGCCTTTCATTGGTCTTGCCCTATAAAGAGGGCAAGAAATTTTCCTGTAATTATCATAATTATCCCTCTTTACAAACTCTGGGCCGAGTGAGAAGAAGAAAATTAGTGAAAGTTGACAGGATTAACTTGGAATATGAAGGTATCACCAGAAATGTGGTAAGGACAAAAGCCAAGAGCCTGAATAAACCTCACATTGGCAAATTTGGGGCCAAACCCAGGTCTCAGGGTGTCTCCTTCAGGAGCATCAGGACCCTCTGTGTGTGCCTCTCTTTCTATGTTCATGAAGCCTGAATTTTTTGTTTAGTGACTGGGGAGTCACTAATGGTGCCACAACATGTTGCCAGAGCTATGCTGTTCACATGACAGAAGAGGCATGGAAAGTTCTATGTATATTTGGTGGCTGGCCACTGGTCTGATTTCACATGTAATCTTGGTGCATTTGTTTTATTTCAGGGAAAACTTGATGCCTTATGGGTCCTACTAAGGAAAGGATATGATCGTGTGTCCGTGATGAGGCCACAGCCAGGAGACACGGTAGGACTGGTCAATAGTCACATGCACAGATACACATACACACATTTTATTTTCTCTTTCCCTCTATCTTGGTAGAGCTAGAATAACTCCAGATGTACAAATCCAGCTATTACTTCATGTTGTGACAAATCAGAAACAAATTTTCAAAATCCTGGTTTGGTTTGAGACCTTGAGCTTTGATTGGCTTTTTAGAAAAGGATTTTGATAGAAATATTGGGTTTAACTTCTTAGAACTTGAGCTTCTCAATCTCTAGGTTCACTGAGTGGTAGAGAAGCACTGACAAACCCTTTGGGAAATCCCAGGAGGGAGGCCTGCTGCTCCCCAGCCACAATGGCCAGGCGTGGGCACCACAGGATGGGCTGAGGGAACAAGGGGCCACAGAGAATGCCTGCCATCTTCCAGCAGGTGTTGGACCTGGATACTGAGTTCCAGGACCTTAGCAGGAGCTTCTGCCCTGGGTCAGGGTTTGTCCAGGAACTGTCAGGGCTAAGTTTCTCTGACTAGGAGGAGTTATACAGGTGGAGCCCATAGGGACCTTAGAAACCACCCACCCCAAGCCTTCACTTTGTAAATGAGGAAATGACAAGAGAAGTCGAATGACTTATTCTAGTTAAGAAAGTGACAATGCTGGACATTGCTATTTCTTTCTGTAAGACATAGTTTCTCTTCCACGATTTTTACAAGAAAGGCTTGAGACCAAATTCTCCCTCAACTCCCAGCATCCTGCATCTTCCGTCCACTTCCTTAGGATTTGGGCCCATTTACTTGAAATCAAAATAAATGTGTCTGTTTAGAACTCTTTTCAAATCAGTCAGATTTGAGTTTAAATTTCACTTCATTCCTGGCTGGAAAACTTCGAGTAAGCCACCTAACCTCTTTACATTTCATCTTTATAAAGTCAATGATTATGACTCATTTGTAGTATGTTTGCTGGGAGATGGTAATGTCTATAAAGCATTTGGCCCACTGTTGAACATATATTAACTCTTAATCAATGGCAAATATGACTATAATTGTTTACTGTGTGTTTTTCTACTGTCTGTGGATGGTGTAAAGATTCAAGCCACATTGTAATTGCTGTTATCAAGTGTCCTACATCTTTCCCTTGTACACTTTCCAATATGGCATCACTAACAAAATCTAGAGTGGAGCCTAGTAGACTGCCAGCCTGCTCCCTTTGTACCTGGTAACATTGACAATGGGCAGTTTGTAGCCAGGAGATTTGATCTAATGTTTCATCTCTTGTGCAGTCTACAGCCCAGCTACCTATTGCTCCAAGTTGTGGCAGGAATGGCAGGCAAGTATGTTGTGAAGCCAGGTCCTATAAATGATGAGTTGACTTGGCCCCTACAGCATATAGAATTTATATTTTCTCTGTGAAAGCCAGGAAGAACCAATTTCTATAGCAAATTTTTAAATGAAAACTCTATAGTTAACTGGAGAAGGACCTGGCAACCCACTCCCAAAAATCAATCTGCCATTGAAAACCCTATGCACAGCAGAGAAGGACTGACAATAGTGTTTCCCCTGTTGTACAGAGGGTCGCTATGAGTTGGATACCGACTCGACGGCACCTAACAACAACAACTATAGTTAACAGAAATAAGCATAGACCATAAAGCTAGGTTGGTCTTATAAATCATACATCTGGTTTCTGTGGAAAATGGAATTATTTTAGCATTTATGATATTCATCTAAAAGATTAAGAAAAATAATTAAGATACCTAAAGTAGGGTTTAGCAGTAGTATTTTTGTGTCAGAACATACTGGTACAACGTACAATCCTTTTCTTTCCTTTCTTCCTTTCTTTCCTTCTTTTACTTATTTTTTTTAGCAACTGAAAAATATCTCCACTAAAACATGTTAACATTCCATTCTCCACTGATCCGTTTGGCAGAAACAAATTCATAAACTGGGTCAACCTAAGAAGTGGGAGGGGTGTTGGAAAGAAGAAGAGTAGAAAAAAATGTCATTTATATTCAATGTGGAGGGAACAAGGCTGATTATATAAATCCAACAAAAATGGAATGAAAACTCATGGAATTTCCTCTAATGAATTACACTAAATCTTTTAGTTACTAATTCTGAAAGTTTGTACAGATTTGAAGGTTTTCTAAATGCTTTTGAGAAACATAGTTCCACCTTGAACTTTCATTCCTAATCACACAAAATAAATAGATTTGAAGTACAGAAAGTCTAAGAACTAGAATGCATTTGAATATATTCTCAGCACTATCTCAAATTATGTTGTCCGGTTTACTTTTAAATGGGCTTTCTTTGAAATCCTGCTAAAATTTCAAAATATATGGGAGAAACAGATGCAGAAGATTGCTTCCTTGTAGTTATAGCAACAGCCACAGACTTCCTGACCTGCACATGGAATTACACAAGAACAGTCACAGATTATGTAGGAGTAGGAATTCATAGCTGCCTTATGGCTACTCAGAAGAGAATTCCAAGACCAGGAAGACTATAACGTAGCTTGGTCTACATGCTTACTCTGTTTTGTTTTGCTTAACCTTAGGAGACTCACTACAGACCTGCATGTCTTGCACAGTGATTACTGTAAGAATTCCTCAGCACTTATTTATGGGGCTAACCACATTTTCCATAAACTCAAAATGACTACATCTCGCCATGTGCTTGTGAACAAGAGTCACAGGTTCTGAATTTTTCCTTTAAAACAAAACAAAAACAAAAATCACCTAATTACATTCTCAGTTACATTCTGAATTGCTTCAAACACATATTGACCTCACAGAAACCTGGCAATTCCTCCTCCTCAGTTCCTGTCTGCTCCATCATCCTCCCAGCAAACACACCCGCACTGTGGATACAGGCACAGGGCCCACCAACAGAGCCTCCAAGACTGCTGAAAGTCTTCAATGCCTCCAGCACCCAGTGCAGAGCAGAGGGCTGGGGGAAGCATGAGCCCAGAGCCACCGTCCTTCCCTGGGATTGGTGCCCACCTCCTCAGAGCTGACGGAGCCTCAGGCCCTGGAAAACCTGAATGGAATGACAAAGAGAGATGTGGCTGCTTCCCTCCCATCTGCTGTCACCTGTTGTCCTTTTTCTGCCTCAGGGGGCTCATGGTCCCATTGTTCCTTGGATCCCACCAAGAAATCCCTGAGCCATCATAAAAGAAAAAGTACCAAAAGAAACCACTTAAATAGTAAGCCAGTATTATACCTTGCCCTGAAATTCTAAAAGTTCACTAAGCACATGGTGTCCTCTGCTTAAACCATCTCCCTGGTTCCAGGAAATAGCCATTGCAGTGCTCTTTTAAAAACATGGATCCCAACATGCCCTTCGAAGCTTCAGACTTGCAAAAAGTATGGAAAAGTCCCAAATCCTCAGCCTGACTTAAAATGGCCTACCTTTCTATTTTGCCTACTGCTCACCCCAGGTTCCCTTATTGTCTCCAAACAGGCTCCCATCACAGGGGATTAACTGCTCACCAAGCCCTAAACATGCCCCAGTAACTAACATTAACACAGGAATAAAACAAGGTAAACCACAAAGCCAAGGTATTGTAGGAGATTCCTGTAGCAGGTCAGTAATTCTCAAACTTGTTCCTCAAAACCACCTAGAAGGTTTGTTAAAACACAAACTGCTGGGCCTCACCCTCAGAGTTTCTGATTCAGTACTTCAGGGCAGGGCCTGAGAATTAGCATTTCTAATGAGACTCACAGGTAATGTTCATACTACTAGTCTGGGGAACTACACTTTGAGAAGGAATGAGATAAATTGAGCTAGATGGCCTTCAAAGCCCCTCTCAACTCTGAAAGCTTGGGATTCTAAGTCAACATTTCTATACATGTTTGACTGCCAAGTCACAACTCTCCTACATTTCTCTCTAGAATACCTATTTACACAATCAGGGAATAACTTTGTTGTTGTTGTTAGGTGCCATAGAGTCAAGTCCAACTCATAGCGACCCTCATAGAATTTTCAATGGCTGATTGTTTCAGGATTGTTTTCAGAAGTGGACTGCCACATCCTGCTCTCATTTTCACAATGCTGGGGATCAAACCCAGGTCCTCAGAAAGTACAGAGCAGCACTCTACCAAGTGAGCTAAATCCTAACTAGTCTAACTTAAATCTAAATATTAAGCACCAATCAGTTACCGAGAAATCCTTCCCAACTGCAGACAGTCTTATTCCTAGATTACTGATGTCAAACACAGGTAAGAGAATTCAAGGATCAGAGTTCATGGATTCCAGTGATTTCCAGCCTCGCTTTAAAGCACTGATGCCTGGGTCTATCCTAAAGGTTCTGTTTAATTTTCTGGAATGAGGTCTGGATGTTGAGATTTTAAAAGCTCCCCAGATAATTTTTAATGGGCAGCCCCAGCCAAGAACGAGCTAGCTGGTCCAAGTCCTTATTACTCACACAGGCAGCATCTTCTCTTTCTTTCCTGATATAATGCCATGGTAGGTCTCTACATTCCTTCACAAACCCTAAGAGTCCCATAGGCATAAGGAAGTGGACAATCACAGTCTTCATGTCAGTTCAACAATCTTCAGTCTTCAATCAACAGTCTTCATGTCAGTTCTTTCCTTCCAGGAAAATGTTTAACCTAGGTTCTAGCTGCTATTATTATAACTTTTTAGGGTAAAGAGGACAGAAAACAGAAAATATAACTCTCCCTAATACATTTTCTGGATGGAATTTAATCTGTCAGCCTGTGCCTTCCCCAGTGCTTTTACCCCAACAAGAACTCTACCCCCTGCACATGACCCACTAGGCAGGGTCTCTTTTTGTTTTCAGTTCCTTGGCTGCTCTCAGATCTGGCATCAGAAGGCTGGTACATTCCATTACTATCTGTGCGCAAAATACTAAGGCACACATTCTGCTTGTTTTGCAAAACTGGGTCTCCTTGCAATCAGAAGAGACCCAAGGAAACACACACACACACACACACACACACACACACACACACACACACACGTAAATGTGCATAAACAATGTTCAAAATTCACTGAAGCCCTGCCCCAGAGGTTGTGAAATCCTCTCCTGGCTCTCCAACCCTAGGGCTGCCTTCTTCTGTGCAGCTGTTTCCAATAAGGGAGCAAGGCCTGTCATGTGGGCACCATGGCTTGTGCTGTCACAGAGACATGGCTCAGCAGGTTGTCTCCTGAGGGAGTGTCCTCAGCTTTGTCCTTCCAAAGCTGATAAGCCTCTTCTAACATAAACAAACCTCTGGGAAAGCACCAGCACTATTTCTCTCTCCTCTGCTCTGCCTTCTTCACATGCCCTGCAGTCCCTCTTTCTTCTTCCCTTTTGTTTTCCTTCCTCCTTTCCTTTTCTTTCCTTCTCTTTCTTTCGTTCTTTCTTTCCTTCTCTCTTTCTTTCTTTTTTTCTTTCTTTCTTTCTTTTACCCCCTTCACTGCCAATTTCTAAGGCTTGCAATGACTCCCTTGCCTCAAACAACCCAACACTTATTGCCGTCTCACTAAGACTGCACTTCTGGGCTGGGCACCAGGGATGCCCATTAGAGCAGGACTTCATTCTGGCTTCTTGGAGTTCAGTGTATGGTGTGGATGAGAAGAGAAGGTCAAACATTGTACTACCTGCCAACTTTTACAGAAACCAAAACCCACTTTTGGCTTTTACAGAAGCCAAAACCATGATGACTTTGGGAATCACCATGCTGTCCATTTTATAGAACAGAAACTAAAGCTCAGGAAAAGGTTATTAGCCTTTCCATGGACACAGCAGGTAAGTAGTAGATCTATGACATGAAATCAGGACTTCAGACTCGAATGTCCTCATGGGAGTATCCTGAACTCCTCCATTCATTCAGCACATACCTATTGAGCACCTTCTGTGAGCTGAGTTCAGGGTCGGTGCTCGATGTTCAGTGGTGATTAAGGAGCAGAGACAGACAGACAAATCTCTAAGCACTGCAAAGGATGAAAGGGTCCATAGAGCTGAGTACATGGGGTGTGGAAGTTACTCCCAGGAAGGCTTCTCACCACATTTGGAGTCAAAAGTGGCTTTTGCAAGTGACATAGAAGCTGAGATCACAGAGGGGAGCGTGGGGGAGGGGAACAGTCTACTGAGAGGGAAGCTTGAGCAAAGATCTGCCAGTGAGAGTGAGACTCCTTTGGGGAGATGCCAGACGTGGGAAAGAAGATAGAGTATCTGATGGTGAGAGAAGGGATGAGAAAGAGAGGCACATGGGGTGCTGGTCATGAGAGCCCACCTGGAGACAGTGGAGATTTACTGTGGGGATAAGCAGGGCATGGTCAGATTGGTGTTTCAGAAAGGTCACACTGGCTGTGGTGTGGACACAGTGACAGATGATAGTGAGGAGGACCAAGTCTGGAGGAAGAGGTACTGAGGAAACAGAGACACCAACTTGGTCTCTAGCTGGGTGTGGAAGAGAATAGAAGAAGAGGTTGAGGACTCTGGATCTTGGCCTCAGTGGCTGAGCTGGCCATGCTGCCATTCACAGGGGAGGACAGAGGTGGGTGTTTTTTAACTTACCCAGTTGGTGCCTGTGGGACAGAGATGGTCAGGAGCACGTGGGGACCAGGGTAAGGCGTGTGAGGCATCCAAGGGCAGGAACTCTAAGGTTGTTCAGGGTCGGTCCCAACAAGAACCCAGGCAAAAGTGCCTCCTTCGGGGAGGGAAGTAGCAAAGGAAAGTGGAGATTGTGGAAGGCGGGATGGAGAGGAGAATCAATGCAGGGGGATAAAGGGGGAGAGGATAATCTCAATGTAAATGATGCAACTTCATGAGTACATGGGAAAAATAAGGAAACATAACTCAAATATGCTTGAGTTTTACTATATACTAGTCAAAAGTTTCCATAACCTTGTAAGTTGATAGAAATATAACCAAAAGTGATGTAATAGTTGTATCATGCAAAAAGCCGATGCTATATTACTCTGTACCCCACCAACATTTACCAATAACCAGAGGGAAAAAAAGGAAAGAAAGAAAGATAGAAAGAGAGAGAAAGGGAGAGAGGAAGGAAGGAAGGAAGGAAGGAAAGAAGGAAAGGGCAGGGCAGGGCGAGGGGAGGGGAGGGGAGGGGAGGAGAGGAGAGGAAAGGGAGCCTCCTTCAGTGTTGTGCCCTGGACACCCACAGGCCTCTTCCTTGCCCTGGCCTGGGCAGGAGGCAGCTCTGCTCCCGGGAAGGGTCAGGGCTGTAGGCAGATTTGGGAGTCAGTGCATGATAGTGACCAATGTGAATAGACAGGAAAACAGGCAGAGTTGGGGGAGAAAGGAGAAATAGGTTCAGCCCCCAAACCTAAGGGTTGCTTCTGTTAAGTGGGGTGAAAAAAGGAAAAGGAGAGCCAGGAGGAGTCTAAGAAGGATTGGCCAGAGGAGCAGTGGCAGCAGGAGAGTCTGGTCTAGAAGCTTCTGAAAGATGATACATCCCAGACTAGGGCACGGTCAACAGTGTCAAGTGAGGTGAAATGAAGATGCAGATTGAGAGCAGCCCTACAAGACGCTCAGCAGTGAGGGGTCATGGTGACTCTGGTGTCAGGCTCACAAGGATGACAAGGCAGGAGTACAGCTCAGCTGAGAGTGGGCAGGAAGCCAAGTGGGAACTGGAAGGGGTACAAAGTTGAAAAGGGTGCTTTGTCTAATTACAGGGAGACCTGGGTGTGAGTAAGCACCTGTGGCAGTCCTGGCAGAGGAAGGGGTTGGGCAGAAAAGCTCATGGACAGAGTGCAGGAGCTTTAGGAGAAGAAGGTTAAGGATCGGCAGGCCAGTATGGCCAGTCTTCCTTGGTGACCTAGGTGGCAGAGCCCAGGTATGGGCAAAAGGACAGGAAGCTGAGGACACCTTTGACAGTGTCTATCTTCCTGTGATTAGGCCAGAGGATCAGGGCATCTGGGCCCAGAGCTCCTGAGAAGAGAGCACAGGACACCAGCGACCCCTTGGGAGCCCTGTCACACCACCACAGTGATGTCTGGATTCAATCAATGACAAGTGTTTCATTCAGCTAGATGGAGTTCATTTTCTTCCCTTCTTTCCCCCTGAAAACTGAAATTTATTTCAGAAAATTTTAGTTACAGCTCAACATATATGAAGAATTTTTTTCTCAGAATTATTTTCTTGTGTTGAAATCAAAAATAATGAAAAGAATCAAGTTATCTGCAAATTGAATTCTTTATGTGAACATCAAGTTTTTCTTACCCAATAGAATGCCTCTCTTCTGTCTCTCTTCCTTCTTCATTCTCTTCTTTTCTTGCAGTCCCCTTAATAGAACCCCTTTTCCCACAAGCTGGGCATTTATATTGGCTTTGAAGAAACAGATCTTCAGACTTTCTATCAAGCTGTTTGGCCCCAAAAGAACTGAAAGAAAGTCCAGTTTGCTAATCGTGGACTCTTGACCTTTTATAAACTTTGGTAAAAAGTGGGTCATTTAAGAAAATGGCAAATAATAGGAAATATTCCTAGAGGGCGTGATTTATTTTGGCACAGCACCTTCTCTGAATGTTTGAATTCTCAGTAGTATTCATTCGGTTCTCACCCTTGGATATCTTTCCTTTGCTGTCTCATCAAAAGGGGAAGATGAGTACTTAGAATTCTTGGCTTACTTTCCTGAATTTAAGAACAAGTTCAAAACACCCTCTGTCCACAGCAAAAACCAAACAGTACCTAAAACTTGCAAAGTTAACTTTTTACAGAGAAGTCAAACTCAAAGTTGATTCTGCAAAATATACCATCTTGACATTTTTTTTTCCTTGTACCAACTTCCTTCTATAGTAGGAAATGTCTCTAAGTCTGAAGGTAATTGATGTAGCTGAATGCTCTCTTCTGTCTCTCTTCCTTCCTCATTCTCTTCTTTTCTTGCAGTCCCCTTAATAGAACCCCTTTTTCCATGAGCTTATGCATTCACACTCACACACAATTCTTCTCATCCTTGTCGTCCTCTTCATCACCATCTTTTTGTAGATTCTCTTAGGTCTTTAAACTTCAAGTTGCTTCATCTCTCAGGCAAAGTCCTAGTATCAAGTTGTAGATATCAAACAAAGGAGAAGTAAATGCTACAGGCCAAATAAGACAGAGCTAGGTAATAAAGCACCTTGTTCAATTTCTCTGACCTCATTTTTTTCTCTTCCAAACAGAATCAAGATTAAAGAAAGTATTTAGCTGTAGGGTCAAAATTTCACCCAAGTCCATAATATTTTAGGAAGTTTCCTACTTTGTTCAGACGTGATGTTTATGTCTAGCCATTTGATTTCTGTGGGCCTTTTTCTTTAGCTGATGGCACTAAAGTCAACTTTCTCTAGGAATATTTCTTAACTGTATGATAGGCCTCACTCAAGAATCACCATAACCCAAGCTGGTAGGTAGTTCTACTTTGTGCCAAAAGTGTCGGGTTGAATCATAGATAGCAAAACCTGACTCAGGAGATACACTTTGAGAATTCACAGTGTGCAGAAATACCAGACTGATGTAGACCATCCACACATACTCATCTTCTTTCATCATTTCCATGACCACCACACCTCAGGCTGACCATTGGTCCCAAGGATAGGCTGGCTGCCACTTCCTCACAATCCCAGTCTGTTCATTTTAGAGGTGAGAAAGTTGAGGTCTGGAAAGGTGATAGAGAGACCCCAAGCCCTCCCAGGTACCTTGTCTTACATTTTCCGCATCACCACCTTACCTTGTCCTCTTCTTGCATATAAGAAAAATGAGGCTCAGGAAAGATCCCTGTACTGCTTAAGATCACAAGAGGTGTTAGTGGAAATGGCAAGGCAAGAGTCTCCCAGCTTGGCCCTTCCTAAGTCCTCACTCTAGGAAAAGAAGGGAGGAAGTCAAAACCAGGCTTGATCTCTGGAGGAGAAGAGAGAACCAGATCCAATTTTGGAAGGTATAGCTAGTCTTTGCCATCCAATAACCTCCCTTCATGTCCTCCTCCCTTCTCCCACCTTCCAACTCCTTCTCATTTTTATACCCTGCCCAACATGCCATAATTGTTGATATACTCCCATTTGGGCTTGCTCTTCTGCATGTGTGCTGTGCTCCCAGATTACACACTATTCTTTTGCTCTCCCTGCTTCGATCTCTCCCTGCCTCCCCTGTCCAACACTGTGACTAGGACAAAGTCATCTGATTTATTCAGTGAAGAGGTCTTGGGCTCCTCCTCAACAGCAGGCACCAGGCTAGGGAGACCGGACTTAGCATGAGCCAGCAAAGCCCCTTCCCTTGTGACATGCTCAATGGAGTAGTCAGGAAAGATCACTAAATTACAATTCCACATGGTAAGTGGTGTGAGGAGGAGTTTGTGATTTTTTCGGAGCCTAGAGGAAGGAGATATAACTAGGACCAGGGGATCAGGGAAGACTTCCAAAGAGCAGAGCCTATTTGGCGGAGACCTGAAGGATGAGCTAGCTCTCTCAGTGAAGGGAGGGAAACTCCCTCTGAATAAAAGGAACAACATGTGTAAGGGCCCAAATGAGAGAGGAACCAAGAGAAGCGCAGACTGATGCTCAGGAGAAGAAGGGGAGAGCAGCCACCTCCCCCTCCAGGCTCTACCTTCTCAACCCCTTCATATCATCAAAGCCTTCGGGTACTCAGCTGAAGTCCCACTTCCTCTAAGACCTGCCCATAATTACCACTTGTTGTCTGGCTCTTCCTTCCTCCTGTGCTTACAGCTCACACAAAGTTTATTGTTATTGTTGTTGTTAGGTGCTGTCAAGTCAGCATCCAACTCATAGAGACCCTACATACAACAGGGGAAACACTATTGTCAGTGCTTCTCTGCTGTTCATAGGGTTTTCAATGGCAGATTGATTTGGGAGTGGAGTGGGTTGCCAGGTCTGTCTCCCAAACATGCAGCACCTCGTGTTCCCAGGCGGTCTCCCATCCAAGTACAAACCAGGCCCTACCCTGCTTAGCTTTCGAGATCTGACGGGATTGGATGCCACAGGGCTACAGCTGCAGGCCACACAAAGTTTAGCATTATTTTAATTTGAACCAACACTAACTTTCACTCTCTGAAAAAGCTGGCAGTGATTTGAGGGAAGGGGCCTTAGCTCAGGGATGCTCTCCCCTCTCCTTTTAACTTTCCCTCACAACACTGAGAATATAGTTCAGGTTGTTTCTTTGTCCTGGAGATTATGGCTTTTTCTGCAGCCCTCAGCTCACAGCTGTTTGTAAACTTTTATAGCGCTCCCCTCACAGGACGCAGCATGTTAGTAATGAGCAAGGAGACATCTTATACATCCTCCATGATTTAATAACTAGAGAAATTCACAAGGTTTTCTAGGGGCACCTCTAATGGGAATTATCAAGACACTAAATGTTCATTATAATTGCTAGTCCCATTTTTGTCATTGCCTTTTATTAATAACTTTGACTTTTAAAAAACATTTGAAAATAGAAAGTTAATTTAAAAACAACTCTGAGGCTTTACTAGTCTTGCATTAAGCAAATATCATAAGAATGAATTTGCAATATTTAGTGTTTTTCCATTTTTTCTTTTTTGGCTAATACCATTGAGAGCAAAGTCAATTCAGAATCCTCAGTGATGGCCAGAAACGGTGGCGCATGCCTGTAATCACAGCAACTCCATAGGCAGAGGCAGGAGGATCACAAGTTCAAGGCCAGAGGCAGCCTGGGTAATTTACTGAGACCCTGCCTCAAGATAAAAAATAAAAAAGGGTGTGGGAGTGCAGCTCAGTGGTAGAGAACTTGCAAAGTATTCATGAGGCCTTGGGTTCAGCCCCCCGGTACCACCAAAAAAAAAAAAAAAAAAAAAAGGAATCCACAAGGATGACAGTTGCCCTAGAGGTTCTCCTGCCATTCCACTAGGCTTTTGCACCCCTGTCCAATTCTGAGTTTCATTCAACATCTGGATTGGGGTGCCTCTCTGAATGGTGTGGCCCTAGAAGCTAGCACCAGGCAGTAGCTTTAGTTAACTGCCATACTTTCTTTATGGGGACTCTGGGCTCCAACTTGAATACAAGATTTACATGAGAGTAAATCTTGTGCAAGCTTTTCCATATAGTGTCCTGCTTACCAAAGGTGAATTGTCATGGGCAACTCTAAATGTCAGAGGCTGGAAAATGGAACATAATAACAGCCAGCTGTTCCCATTAGTGATATAACTAATAAATGCAGGCCCAATGGAAAGTCCCCAGTGGAGTTGTCCCTCTCACTTTGCAAGACAGAAAGTTTTCCCCTCCTTTTTCTTCAAGAAAAGTAGTTCTGAACAGGCTAGGTCAGGGTTCTTAGGCATGGTGACAGAAAGAAATGCACAGGAGAGTGAGTAGTGGGAGTAAGCATACCAGAACCTAGGAGGCCATTGCCTCAATGCCTCTTCCTGTCTGTAGGCCTAGAGAATGCCAAGCACTCCTCCTGAGATGGTCAAGGCAAATGCAGAACCAAGGCCACCTCCTGTGCCTATAAACAGTAAGAACAACCCTCCAACCAGGAAAAGACACACAGGAGCTCCCCATAGACCATGGTCCCCTGTTGCACTCCATCAGCTACAGAAGTTGCAAATGAATTTGCTAATAGATAAAATCAGAATCTCCTGGCAAAAACAGGACCTTACAGGTAATTAGCATCAAACCAATATCCCACACCAGGCCACCCATAAGCAACATGGAGGCTTCAAAAAGAGCCAGCCTGCCCATATAAAACTTCCCATTTCATCTGGCAATGTTGCTTGTGCTTTCAGATTTCTGAAGACTTCAGTGCTGGATTAACTGCTCTCGCCTTCAGAGTGTCATCTACAGCCAGGCTTTGGTGCCAATCCTTTATAAAATTCACCCAGTCGGTGTCCAAAAAATCCAAGACCAGGCTGATAATAGATTTATAAATCAACAGAGGACACATAATTTTTGGACAGCTTTACTCCATAACAATGCTCATTATCGCTGAAGCCCATTCCTTTGATAAGATATTTTGTTCTAATACATTTCTAAATTTGATTTTGTTTTAATGGCAACAATGTGATTATTGAAATTTTTAGCTTTGTACATCATAGCAAAAATTTTTCCTCTGTGAAAAAACACAGCTTCTCATAAATCTTCCTCAGAAACCATGGAGTTGTAGGAGGGAAACAGGATTTGATTTTAAATGAGTAGTTTTCCTGTCACTTCCAGTAGATGAATAGATAGATATATAAGGAGATGGATGGATAGATGGATGGATGGATAGATAAACAGATAAAAAGAGACATAATTTCAAATACAGTTTGCATGTTTTAATGACTGTGTGAATTAGAGAATAAAAGTGTTTCCATGAGAGGAACTTAAAGTCTTAAAAAGAACTTTCCTTTAGCTCTCCACTGGCCAATAGAAGAGCTCACCAAGACTTTTTCCTTTATGTGTAGAACAACACTAGGCAACTTGGGAGCATTACAAATGCTTCATGTTTTAAAAAATTATTTGTGATCGCTCTTTTTCACTCTCACAAGTAACAAAAAATGGTATTAGATTCTGAACATCTCAAAGTAAAGTCTAGAGCTGGCAGTCCAATAAGGCAGCGCTAGCCATGTGTGGCTGTGGAGGACTTGAATGTGGCCAATCAGAGATGGCACATGCTGGAAATGCAAAATACACTAGATTTTCAAAGCTGGACCTATCGGGTGGGTATATTGGGTTTGATAAGATACATTTTTGAAGTTAATTTCCCATTTCTTTTTACATATTACAAATGTGACTACTAGAAAATTTAAAGCCACCTTTGTGGCTCATGTTATATTTCTATCAGACAGAGCTGGTCCAGAGAACTGGGGCTCTATGAGCAGGAGGACAGCATGAATACATACAGGCCAGAACCCTGCAACCATTTATGTTTTGCGGATGCAATAAGAATTTCAGAAATTAAGGTCTCTGCCTTCCCCAGTTTTCTATTAGGTCAACTGTGACTTTGTCTTTCTGAGCCAATTCCTACCCTAGACTTACTCATAGCTAGAAGTCTTGCATGTGCCAAACTAGCATGCTAGAGTCTGTATTGTTTTGTCTTAACTAAATATTACTTAAGTGTCTCTTCTTCCCTGCACCATCGTTAACAAGAAGAAAGGGTTTATAGCATTTAAAACTTCATTTTAGTATTTGTACATTTCTTGGATTATATGTTTTACTTTATCTTTGAGAAATTCATGGAAAGCAAGAATTATTTTCATTTTTATTAAAAAGGACACTGACTTGACTTGAGCAATAATGATAACTAGTATTTGCCACAAGTCATATATTTGCAATTATTTTCTAATTCATTTCTTCCCACTACTCTGTGATGCAGGTATTCTCATTCCCATTTTATAGGTGAGGGAATTCTCTTTTCAGAGGGCTCCTGAGCAGTGGAGTAACTAGCATTTAGTCAATCAACATGCATTTATTTGTTGCACTCAGTGCTGGTGAACAAGGAGAATGTGGTCCTTCTATGGAATCTGCATCCTAGGAGTCATAACACCCAAGTGTTAAGTGCCACCATAAGAATTCAAGTAGGGTGCTGAGTAGGAAGAGATGTCTAGCTCATGGGGTCAGAAAAGCCCTCTCTAAAGAGGTGACATGGAACGTGAGATCAGGATGACAAGAAGGAGCTGGCCTCGTGGAGAGTGGAGACATCTGGGACAAAGCCTATAAGGCTGGAAGAACAGAGCATGGTGAGCTAGAGGAATGCAGAGGCCAGCATCAGTCAGGTGTAGTGGAACTAGGTGGGCGGTAGGCTCAGAAGGGAAGGCAGGGGCCATGGCTGGCCAGCCTCGTAGGCCAGGGAAGAGCATATGGCTTTTACCCTGAGTGTAACATGAAAGCTTCTAGAGTGAAGTGGCTAGCAGACAAGAGATGTGGTCTAATTCAGGTTCTGCAAAGACTGCCCTTGATGTTAACACAGTGGGAAGAACTGTTGTAGGGGTCAGAGTGGAAGCTGAGAGGTCAGAGAGGAGGTTGGTGCACCAGTCCTGGGTGAGAGGCAATGGTGGTGGGCCAGCATGCACCTGGCAGAAATCACCAGAAGTGGGTGGATTTTGGAAGTACTGTGAAGAAAAGCTCAGGAAACTGGCTGATGGATGCCTTCTCTCTCTACACCTGATTATCCTTCTAGTCTCCCTCACTTCCCACAATGTCTTTCCCTAAATATTCTGCCCTGGGAAATCTAAATTATTCCATAATAATGCCCAGAAAGCAGAATGAAACTAGGGCGGGTTACCATTGTTTATCACCCCTTTCTTTTGCTTTCTTAACTCGTTGACTTGCCAAGCTGTTAGTTTTATAATTGTTCCTGTTGACCTTTAGAAACATAGCTATGATAAATAATGAAGTCTTGGTATCCAAAATCTCTTTGTGAGAGTAAAATCAAAGGGATTCTTTTCTTTCTGTCTCATTTTGACTGCCAAGAAAATAAGCTGCTTGCACATTGTTTTACCCCACTGCCATTTGAAAACTGAAAATGCAGTGTCACCTATGCCAATTATCAGCGAATGTACCACGCACCCCAAGGCACAACTCCTGAGTAAAGAATGAGAGAGGGAAGTTGCATTTAAGAACTAGATGATGTGTCATAAAGTGATTATTTGGTTGCTGCTGACAGTAAGATGAAGAGGGAGATCTTGGATGGAGGGGCAAGCTGGAGGCTAGGGTTGGTCTGCAAGGACTAGAGAGAGGAGGTGTGACTCAAGCTTTTCCTAAGAGGAAACTCTTAGGATTTGGCTAAAGAAAACAGGGAGGATATGAGATCCAAACAAGTTACCAGTCAGCAAAAGTTTACATGTGCATCCATATGTATATGCAGCCCCTTCTCCAGCCAGTGAAAATACTTTCTTGGCATATGCACTGAGTTTGATAAATACTCAAGGGCCTTAAATGCTCTCAGTGCTAAGGAATGAGAACTCGCCCTTGTTCACTTACCAACACAGCATTCCCAGGAATGCAGAAGGGGGATCAACATTGGCAGCAGGTGTTAGGCTCATCTGCATATGCTCCACACCCACCTCTGCCTGACTTCAGAGAGTTCTTACTCCTTTGAATTAATGAACTTCACTCCTGAATCCTTCACTGGCTTCCACTGCTCGCCCACACAAGGTGTGTTTTATGGAAGACTTATTACACAAATAAGTTTGAGAAGTGCTTCACTTAACAATGTAAAATAAGAGTTTTTCCTCTGCAGCACTTCAAAGATGCTTTAATAACCTGATATGTGTTGTTGTTGTTGTTGTTGTTAGGTGCCATTGAGTCAGGTCTGACTCATAGTAATACTATGCACAACAGAATGAAACACTCCTTGACACTGTGCCATGCTATTCTCTGCTGTTCATAGGGTTTTCAATGGCTGATTGTTTCAGGATTGCTTCGGGAGTGGGCTGCCACATCCTTCTCCTATTTTTGCAGTGCTGGGCATCGAACCCAGGGCCTCATAGAACACAGAGCAGCACTCTACCAATTGATCTAAATCCCAGCTCCTGATGTACATTGGGAATCTTCAAAGGGGAGATATGTTTATGTTGTTGTTGTTGTTAGGTGCCGTCGAGTCGGTATCCGACTCATAGCGACCCTCTGTACAACAGGAGAAACACTATTGTCAGTGCTTCTCTGCTGTTCATAGGGTTTTCAATGGCAGATTGATTTTTGGGAGGGGGTTGCCAGGTCCTTCTCCCAGCCTACAGCTTCTGGTGTTCCCAGGCGGTCTCCCATCCAGGTACTAACCAGGCCCGACTCTGCTTAGCTTCCGAGATCTGACGGGATCGGATACCACAGGGCTATAGCTGCAGGATGTTTATATAGCATTACCCAAATATGTAAATTATGGATCTATTTTCATGGCAAATCACTGGGGACTAATGTTCTAGGGAAGTTCCTTTGGGAAATGCTAGGTTAGGCAGCTTTTCCCTCAGTGCCCTCCACAGGAGTCCTGTACAAAGTGGGCTGCCTCCTGGGGCCTTCTTTCTACCTACATACCTTACGTATTCCTGCCTCTGGACTCCTGCTTGAGTCCTCCCCTTACCTCCTCCTCTGCTCCATTGTAACTCACCCCAAGTCCTCTCTTCTCTACAAAACTTTGCTGGGCCTTTCCAGGAGTTAGAGATTGCTGCTTCCTTAGAACCGTTGAGACATTGCATTATGTCTCATTCATTTAGGATTCCAAAGCCAATTTCTACTCCTCTCTCTATATATTCTCTCTCTCTCTCTCTCTCTCTCTCTCTCTCTCTCTCTCTCTCTCATGCTTGCTCTTGCTCGTTTTTTGTTTGTTTTTTGTGGTACTGAAGGGTTGAGCTCAGAGCCTTGCACATACTTTTCAAGGGCTGTATCACTGAGCTGTACCCCTAGTCTATTTTTTATTTTTTATTTTGAGACAGGGTCTCATTAAGTTATGTAAGCTGCCTCTGTCCTCTAATTAACGATCCTCTTGCCTGTCTCCGAAGTTGTTAGGATCACTGGTGTGTGCCACTGCGCCCAGCCCTTTCTGTCTCTTAATACCTTGCACATGGTAGGCATTCAATAAGTTCTTTATCAAAGAGAACCAGGAAGGAGATAAAGGAAGAGGAATACCAAGAAGGAGGTAGGGGAGGATGAGGACAGGAAGAAAGAAAAGGGGAGGAAATCAAGGAGGTGATAAGAAGAAAGAATTTCACAGGATCTTAGACCCATTGCTTTTGCTAAGTATGGGTGGGAGGCACAGATCAATTTCTTGTGGGGGAAAAAAAATGATCTGTGAGGTTCTACTCCGAGGACTGACTAGGGCAGTTCTCGGAGGTGGGCCTTGCCTCATGCCACACTTTGCTGAAGGGCAATGCCCATTTGTAAGACATCTGCTCTAAATGGCAGGTGCCCTAAGAGATGAACACTGTGACCCTTAACATCACCTGGGCTTTATAACATATGGGAGGGGGGTAAAGTTAATAGCCGACGATGTACAAATTAAATCAGCCTAGTGCCGCTGCTATAAGAGGCCCATCTCCAAAGCCATTGCCTGCCTTTCCCAGAGCAAAGGCCTAAAGCCCAGCCAGCAGCTTGGGCCAAGCGTAGGCTACGTGGCCTGTCTGGGGCTCTGCTTCTCACAGCCGGGCAGTCTGAGCTCATTCTCAGCCAGATGGCCAGTTGCCGGAGATGGAGAGGCAAGAAACATTCTCACATCTGCTTCATACTTCAAAGGCACACAAAAATGGCCACCCCTTTAACACACTATTTTTCCTAAAGGCACTAGACTTTATTCTCTGTACATTGAAAGGATGGCAAACAAAATGGTGCGTGTTGTCAACAAGGTGCAACAGGCGTCGCCCACAAAAGCCCCTTTTTTGCAGTGTCGGTCCGTGTCTGTTGTCTGAGGTGCCTCCGCACTGGCCAGCAGTCTTGCCAGGGTTCCGCCCTGGAAAAGCTCACCCTATGGAAGCACAGCTGGGTGGGTCCACCAGACTCCCAGCTTTAACACCGTTAAGTCCCAGATGTGTTTCTTTCATGCTTGTGCATAAATTCCACTTCAGAATGTCAGGGCAACACCTAAGTCAGTCTCCCAAGTGTGGTTCATGGAGAGAGCTGGGGCCTGGGCTCCGGAGGCCTGAGTTCTAGTCAGTGGGAACACTTTTACAAGCTGTAAGCAGATGACTGTGGCCCAGGTGCCAGCACTGAACAACAAGCATAGCTGACTGGTGTGGGGCACCAGGAAAGGCCAGCCTGGTCCCCGCTGGTCCCACCACCAGTCCCTAGAGCAGCCCAGGGTCAGGCAGGCTGGGCCAGAGCGAGAACAGCCCCACCACACTGAGTCACAGCCGGCCCTACAGGGGAAAAAGTGCTGAGGGTGGGGAAGAGCCGCTCGGGGGGATTATTCCTGCGGACTGTGAGGGCATGAAGAGAAAGGGACACTGGGGTCCCCCAGTTTGGAGAGACTGAGCCCACCCTGCCCCTCAGCTGCTTTGTTCCTAGCCCCCACATTACTGTGATACTCTACTTCTGAGTACCTCCTCCCACGGTGTGGAACAAGAAGACTTACAACAAGACCAAAATATGACTTTAGCTTGTGCTTCTCTCCACTCCTTGTAAACTTTATCCACTAGAAAGGTTTTGCTTCGGCCCCCAGTTACAAACATGGCAGGCCCTAACACTGCACGACCTACTCAGGTGATGAGCAGGTCTGACATCAAAAACATGCTCTGAATTCAGTCATTGGGAAATCCAACCTAGGAGATTGAAACTTCAAACTTGATCCAATGATAAATCTCCGCTGCTCCCCCAGCTGGGCTGGACCCCACACTGCAAAGGGAGGGTGAGGTTCTCACCTGTGTGTCCACTTCACTATTCTTCTCAGACCCCACTGCTGCCTGTGAGCCCGGTTCTTACCCCAGAAGGCAGGGGCAGGTAGACAGAGGACGTTCCTTAAACTGGGCCTTCATCAGTTGGCTGTGCTCTGTGGGCCCAGCTTCCTTTGGGATCCTCCTTTTTGGAGTTTCCTTAACATGATGACCTTTCTTTACTCCCCATGTTTGCTTATGACTGCTTCCACAGCCTCTGGGTCACCCCCTGTTTCTTGCTCCTACAGGTCTTCTGTCCAACCGAATAGACTCTTGGACAGATCTTGGTGACCTTCCTCTGGACCCCCTTCTGCATGGCCCATATCTGGTCCACTGGACTCATTCTTACAACCCATGGGCAGCTAGCCCCATTGCAGCCACCTTGATCTTGTCCCTGCAGGCCATCTCACCATCTCAGACATGGGAGCTGTGTGCTCACCATTCTTAAGAGACTCATTTCCAAGCTCTCTAGGTTGCCCTCCTCATGGAGGTGAAGCCCATGGAACCCTTCCCCTTTCCCCTGGTGGGAAGAGCACTGGAAGTGCTCAGCACAGCATCTCTGACTCAAGAAGCCCCTTTCCAGATCCCTCCCCCTGCCCAGACCCCTTTTACAGTCTTCATCTGGCCAGGAGTCCAAGCATCACAGAGCCAGTTTACAGATGTTCCCTTGGAAATCTGCATTAGTGGGTAACAAGTCTCATTAGCCATTCTTACATCTTAGAGCCTAGTCAAAACTTTGATTTTAACATTTATTACACACTTATCTCAAATTTGAATTATCTACACATTTAAATATAAGCCTCATGGGTGCTTGGACATCATCTGGCTTATTCACTACTGTATCCCACCTTATGTATGATAGGCACTTGCTGAATAATCATCGAATTAGTGAATTAACTAGTAAGTAAAGTAGTCCCCACTCCCACAGTCTGCAAGCTTTAGGAGTAGTGACTGAGATTATTTTTACTCAACATTTGCTCCCTGGCATGGCATGACAGAATGCTGGCCCACACTGAGTACTTAAAAGAATTGTTTTGAGTGAATTAATGAACCTGGGCAAATGGCCACGTTTCACTAGGCAGAATTTGTGGAGGCCCCATGACCCAAAGCAGCTCTTCCACCCTTCCTCAAAGTCGGCACCAGGCCACATTGCTTAAAACTCTGCCAGTCACAGATTCTCTCTTCCAGTTTGAGTCATTTTGACACTGCAGATATCTCCACTGGGTAAGTGTATGCCAGTAGTCATTTCCACCTAAGAAAGCGAATGGAAATCCAAGTGCAGTGGCACATGCCAGCAACTTTGGAGGCTGAGGCAGGAGGATTACAAATTCGAGGCTCTGTCTTAAAAGAAAAAATAAAAGGGATTAGTATGCGCTTAGTATGTGTGAGGTCCTGGATTCAACCCTTAAGTACCAAAAAATAAATAAATAAATAAATAAATAAATAAATAAATAAATAAAAAGGTGGCAATTGGATACAAGGAAGATGCAAAAAGACTAGTGTCATGGCCAGCAAAGCATGAGGAGGGCACCCTTATAAAAGAAAGAAGATGACAGGCCCAGAGCCCAGGTGTTTTAAGAGGTAGGCAAGAAGACTGACTTACCAGGACATAAAAGGGAAATGACAGAGAAGGCCAGTAACTTTTAGAGCTTGCCGTTAGCCTCTATTCTCCCACACAGTTTTTAAGATAATTTTTAGAACCACAAGGAACCATAAATATTATCAGATTCTGTGGTTTTCAGTTTTGCACCAAAGAGAGAATTCCTTATCCAAAAGAAATCTTACCAGAAGCCCAGTGTAGAAAAGCAGATAAGTGGAGGTGATCTGGTTTTAGGTGGCCAGTGGGCACATACCCCTGCACACACACATACATCCCTACACACACACAGGCCTACTTACATGCACATGTAGACATGCATACACATGCACATGTATCTCACACACACACACACACACACACACACGCACGCAATTTTCCCAAATTGAGACAGTTGTCTCCAAACTTCTGCCTCAGAATCCATAAGTGCTCATGAAGCAGCGGATCCAAATATAGTGAAAGAACCATGGTCATCCTCCACCATTGCCAGGTCCAAGAGACCAGGCTTCAGAGGTCAGAAGAAAGTTGACATTAGGCCTTCCTTTTTCCTCCCTTGGTCAAAGAGCAGGCTTTGTCCTCTCTACTTCCCAAGCACTCATCTATTCTGTAAACATTTGCTAAATCAAAGAAAGAGCCCTTTCATGGGGCTAGTAGAGATTTCCCCATGAGTTTAATACTACCAACAAATATTTACTCAGTGCTTGCTATATCCTTGACGCCATGTTTGGCACCCAGAACAAGTGACCATTGTCATTGCCACATTAACCAACCCTTATAGGGTGATATTGTTCATCCTTCTCTGAGCCATCTAAATTGTAGTTAAACATCCAACCCACATTTGTCCATCTTTCCCCTAAATGTACTTTAGATACTGTGTGAAGTGATTTGCTGAGATTCCGATAAACTACATCTGTCAGCCTCCCTCTATGAATCCAGTTAGACTTGCAGAAAAAATGAGGTTTGGCACAGTTTACTCTCTGTGAACCTTTGCTTGCAGGGATGACCAATGACCGCTGTTTCCTGTCTTTGGGACTTAGAAGCCATCTGTTGAATAATCTGTCCTAGCTTCCTGCCAAGAACTGACGTGCACCTCTCCAGTCAGCAGTTCCCACCAAAAAAAAAAAAAAAAAAAATACTTAAGGCTTCAGAGCCTCCTGTCCCTGATGCTGGACACTGTCCAGGTCAAAGAAATGACTCCTTCATCCCAAATCTCTCTAGATTTTATCAGAGGGGATGGAGAATTCACCTTTGAGAGCATGGTGAGAAGACTGGAGAGTTCGACTTAATTATAATTATTTCTGCATCAGCAACACCCATCCAGGGCTCAGGATTGCTTAGCTAAGAGTGGAAGAACAGAGACTTTATAAGATGCAGAGCTGGGTTTGCAACCTGGCCCTACCTCTCCCTGTGTGGTTTTGGCTAATTACCTCCACTGAATCTGAAAAATGAGCTCATGGGAGAGTGGTAAGGATTACACACAATTTTGTGCATGAAGTGCTCAGCACAGTGACTGGTGCGCATCAGCATGATTGTTATCATAAGAAAATGACCTCATCGAACCACTGCTGCAAGATGGGGGTAGAAATGGGCAGGCAGCAGGCCTGGATGGGGGACTCAGGGGTGAGGGGGATATTCACAAGAATGTAACTCAATTATTTTTCTTGATGATACGAAGTATACCGAAAAGACACTCTTCCCTAGAGAACTTGGAGTCTTAAGGAAAGGAAATCATGAGTGTCTATCTCCCTTCAATCTCCTGAGTTCTGAATTTGCTGCCCCAGATCAGACCAAAGTCCTAGATGCCTGGCCCTGAGCTGGTTCCTGGAGGAAGCTACTCTACAGAAGTACACATAGGTTGTCTCATGGGCAGAGGCTTTAGAGTGGCTGCTAGCCCAAAGGACTCAGTACAAGGGATTGAAGTCATCTCTTTGTCTCCTATCTTAAGGAAACAGGAGCAGGCAGAAGAACCCTCAAAAGAACAATGCAAACCCAGGAGGTACAGGTTATTACAGGTCATCCTCCCAGCCCTTGTGTGAAAATTGCAGAAATGTCACCCCATTCCTTTGTTGATTAAAATTAAACTAACAAGATTTAGCTGCAGTAGGTCATAGATCTTCTGGGCCACTTTCTAAAGCCATTTTTTTTCAAAGTATTTGAGTTGCTAGGCACTTTGGTGCACTCCTATAATCCCAGCACGTTGGAAGGATGAGGTAGGAGGATTGCAAATTTGAGGCCAGAGGCAGCCTGCACAACTTAGTGAGACCCTGTCACAAAGTAGAAATTGAAAAGGGGCCTGGGGGTGCAGCTCAGTAGTGGAGCACTTGCCTAGCATGTGTGAGGCCCTGGGTTCAACCTCCCAATACTGCAGGGGGAAAGAAAAAGCACTTGAGCTAAGGGCAATCATACTAAGAGCTGGAAGTCCTTTCATTTTCAGTTTTGGGAAAAAAAAAAAGGAGGGAGTGGTTGGGTATCCATTTATATTCTCTTATTAAAGACAAGTCAATAGGGAGAGTCCATTGTGTTTGTCAGTCTAAAAGTAATCCATCCAACTTGCCATAGTTAAGAATTCATACTCCTTAGAAAATGCAAAAGACCTTTAGCCCTCCTCACTGTTGACAGGTAGTGATAAGCGTATCTTCAAAGCAGAAAGCTGCTGGGAAGATCCTCTTAAGGGAAAGGGCTGCCAGGTTCCTGTTTCATAAAGTACCCACACCCATCTGTGTGAGCTAGAGCTGCTCCAGGAGAGGTACCTAATGCACCTTCAGCAGGAGTCAGAGATTAAACTGGGGGTAAAACTGCGACAGCCAGGAACCCAATACCAGGAGGTGAAACCACCTCAGAGCACCTAGCTGCTGTAATTTACAGCCTTAATATAAGGCTTACAGAAAACCAAAGCCTATTAAATTCGATGCCCTACCTAGACACACCATTTAATTGTGGGGTCCCTCAAGGCAGAAGGAATATAAAGGGTGCCCAAGGCTACAGTGACTTCAGTCTGAAAGGCCCAGGTCCAGTTAAAACAAACCAGGAGCCATAACAGCTGCTCTGTTTTGACATCCAAAGCCCATTTTTAGTTTTGCTAATGATTATGATATAGATATATTCTACAGTTCTGTTAATAGATGTGATAAAGAGATTACATATACACATATACATATATATGCATGCACTGGTCTTTGGACAGTTTGTCCAAAGCTGCACTACAGATGGCCTGAGAGGCTGCTTGCTATCCTTGGGCCTCATGTTGACCAGATGGTCTCAGGCTCCAGATCTTCTTCACATAGGCTATAACTGGGCGAAGGTTCCCCCATGCCTGCTCAGTAGCGCATCTTCAATAGATTCTTTTGACTTAAGTGCCGAATCTGACTTTTAATCCTAAGTACCATCACATTTAATGAAGCCTCTTGTTCCAGCTTGGCCCAGTTCTCTTTAGCACCCTAACCCCATACTCTTGTGCATCAGGCACCCTCTGGGCAAGTGTCATTGCTGTATGCAGTACAAAGTGAACCCTATTGGCCAGCTGAGCAGGAGCTGCTCACACTAGCAGCTCAGAAGTCTCCTTGGCTCCAGACTCCACCATCAGGAGGTTCCCTTTGTCCAGTATGTTGAACCTTCCCATGAGCCTCTCTATCCTTCCTGTGTGTTTTTCTTCCTGTGTATTTTCCAGTAGGCTTTTTAAGTATTATAGAAAACCAAAATTATACACTATAAAGAAATTTTTGCTGCAGAGAAACTGTCTCAAACTGTAGCCAATGTCTATTTGCATCTCATCAAATCCATAGAGTTAAAGAGCTATGATTTTAAAGGAATGGAAGGCCAACTAATTTGAAACCTGATTTGGTTAACATTTCTGTTATTGCTAGTTCCACCTATTGAAAAGGCAAACATATTTAACAAATGTTCATATAGAGAGCCCCAGCAGTCTTATGGCTATAAGGAAACCTGGGAGCTGTGCCCTAACTGTCCTGTGGCTCCCCTTTTTCCATGCATACAAGAGAGCAATTATTTTAGCTGCTGCTGCTTCACACAGAGCTATAGAAGGAGCTAAGACAAAGTTGTGATGGACTTTGAGTTTCCTAAGCAAAATTAAACGGTTGCAGTTGTATTGTCCTCTGAAAAGGGTTTTCTTATCCTCCAAATGTTATCATTAGCACCTGAAGTGATAAGAAATGTTCAAAGTGTTGTTGTTATATAGATAAAGCAGTTACTGAATGTTCTTATGTGTTATCAATGGAACAACAAATTATTGCTTTGAAATCTCTGGGCCTGTGACATTAGTAAAATTCTAGCTTGTATGCAGAATATAAAAGCCCTCTTTGTAGCATGTAATAATTATAAATGATGATAATTATTCTTAAAGTAGGTATGTATGTGATCTTTATCCCTCTAAAATAATTTTTCAAAATGTTTATTCCATATCTTGGCCTAAGTTGAATGTGCTTCTTAGAATGAGTGTGTGCAGCAAGTTGACTCTCTGAGTGGATTGTAAAGACAGTCATTGCCTTCTTCCTGAGCAGGGATTGTTGGTGGCCAGTCCTGGCTAGCTGTGAAACTAAAGGATGAAGCTGTTAGACCCTAGACATCCCTACACTCTAGAGATTCCTTTCCCTATGACATACTTGTTTTGAGTCTCTTAAAGAGATCATCATTACCCCAAATATGAAATGTGATGTTATTTGATATATTCTGGGCACACAGGCCATAAGAACCATCTTAATGAAAGGAAGGTCTTCAAATAAAATGTTATTTAAAGAATAGAGATGAGTGGAATGCCACAGCAAAGACTTAAGCAATATTTATTTACTCACTGAAAAGTGGGAATGTATAGGAATACATTTTGCATTAATATAGGGCTCCTAAATGATGCCATGGGAGAAGGGCCTGGCAATCCACTCCCAAGGCAATCCCGAAACAGTCAGCCATTGAAAACCCTATGAGGGTGGCTATGAGTTGGATACTGACTCGATGGCACCTAACAACAACAACAAAATGATGCCATGTTGTTAAACAGGAGCTATATAGGAACCCTACAGTTACAGAGGACCAGAAGAGAGTGGATGCTATCCCCCAAATTAGCCAGTTCCCATGAGACTCACTCCCATGAGATACCTTTCAAAAGTGCCTGCATAGGACTGGAGATGTAGCTCAGTGGTACAGAGCTTGCCTAGTATGCACAAGGCCCTGGGTTCAGTCCCCAGTACCACAAAAATGTCTGTACCATTTTATGCACCTAAAATACAGTAAAATCCCACATAAGTTAATATCAAATTTGGGGGGTTTTATTAGGTCACATGCCAATATAAGCAATGATTACTTTTCAATTCTCCAAATAAAGTCCCAACTTGTTCCTCTCTCAAAATTCAGTGTTTTATGTGAGCAAGAGTAAAAGGAGGATGTACAATCAAAATAAAAGGGATTCAGTGGGATCTTAGTTCCACTCATTGGAAAACACACCACAGACTCTCAAGAGAGTCAATTAAATTTTGCTGAAGTAAGCCGGGCACGGTGGTGCACACCTATAATCTCAGCAGCTCAGAAGGCAGAGGCAGGAGGATTGCAAATTCGGAACCAA
Organism: Pedetes capensis; assembly: GCA_007922755.1. Taxonomy (NCBI): domain Eukaryota; kingdom Metazoa; phylum Chordata; class Mammalia; order Rodentia; family Pedetidae; genus Pedetes; species Pedetes capensis. Next base: position 65,553 of record VMDO01010421.1, read on the forward strand.
AGGCAGTCTGTGTAACTTAGTGAGACCCTGTCTCAAAAACTAAAAAATGGGCTGGGGGTGCAGCTCAGTGGTCCAGCACTTGCAGAGCATGCAAGTGCAAGGCCCTGGGTTGAACCCCCTGTACCACAAAAAAAAAAAAGTTGCTGAAGTGGGGTGGGGAGCACCCTGGTTTCCATTGCATCATCTGAAAATAGGGATCCACTGAGATGTGGAAGTGGTAAAAAGTGGAAATAGATGTAGGGTTTCTAAACATGTACTGTGGCCATGTTGAGATAGGAAAACTAGGGTTTTATTTTATCTTTTCTCCATAAAAGCTTTAATGCCCATAATTGCTTTTATTTAATGAAAAAAGTGGTAATTTAAGAAACAAGAGAACAAAACAGATATGAACTTTAAGAATGACTTTAGAATCAGATCTCTGATGTCTGAGCTAGACTCTCTGGCATGTGGGAAAATGTTCCAGCCCATTACGTCCAAGCCCAAGGGAAGAGGTCAGAGTGGCTCATCACACCAGGACATAGGAGTTCTCTACCAGTGGCCCCTTCTGCTTCTACTTTGTCCAACACCACCTTCACTTCTGAGCTTTCTATCTCCAAAGACACTCATTTGCAAGATTACCATTGTTAAAAACCATTCTCTCGTCTCTGACCATTCTCCTTGTCTGATGAACTCCAGGGTTTTTGGATTCAGGGCTTTGGTATGAAACTCAATCTTCATCTGGTTTATGCTTTTTTTCTTTACCCAGTGACAGAATATGATGAGCTCATGTTTTCTGGCAGACTGCCCTAAGATTTGAACCTTTAAAAGTGAAAAACATTGAGAACTTAAGAAGCCAGTGTTCAGTATTCCTTGAGTAGACAATGCTATTATCTGAGATGTTAATTTCAAAGTGACAGAACCATTTTTCCCCACTACAAAGTTGTTCTCATTCTCTGTAACAATAGTAATGGCTCTCTCGTTATAAACAACACAAGAACAATTTCTTTCCCCCAAAGTCTGTTCAGGAAGCTACTCTGGTATCAAGCAGAATATCAGCAGCCATCAGGGAATAAGGGATGACCTCAGAGTTGCTGGGTGGTAAGAAAGTCGGATGAAGAGTAAAAAGGTACTAGAGGAAGAAGCATCATTATCTAGGTTTCCTCAAGACTCCTGCAGAAGAGGGCAGGTGCCCCAGCCCATAGCAAGATGAGAAGTCCAAAGGATTCTCCTCATTCACAAGGAAGGATTATGTTCTGGAATGATGAGACTGACATTTGTGGTCTGTAAACCACTTTTGCATGACCCAGAGCATTCTATGAGGTTGCATTTTGTATAAATTTTGATTTCATAATCATTTTCTATAACGAATCTTTTTTGTGCCTTTAATCACATTCATATATTCAGATATGCCCCCCACCTTGGCAAAATTTAATGGACTCTCGAGAGAGTCTCTGGTGAGTTATCTCATGAGTAGAACTAAGACTCCACTGAATCCCTTTTATTCTGATTCTTGCTCACATAAAAAGCATTTATTTAAAGGAAGCCTGCCTTTGTGATTTGCCTTCATAAAGAGCCCCTTTCAGCATGTCAGCACTGTGGAGGCCCCTGCAGTTCCAGTGTGGAAATGTGAGAAAAGGGCTCTCCTCCAGCCTAGAGCAGCTGTGAGTTGGCATGAGGTCACCTCCACTCACGTGGCCCCCGGCAGCCTGTGCAGGTTGGAAGTTGGCCCAAGACTTGGCCTCACTCCAAGGGTGCGTGAAAGGAAGGAAAGTTGCACAGTTCCTTATGATTGATACTCGGACATTACCAGACCAGAGGAAACAGCAGGCCTCCTCCAGAGACTGCTTCTCTTCTTTAGTTCACATTAGAAACAAGCTCCACCTGGACATCTGCTGATGTCCTTTCTATGTACCCTGCAGTCTTCCCCCTATTTTCTTTTCTAGTTGATCTGCAAGTTTTCGTTCCTACTAATTTATCAACCGGGAGAGGTGAAAGTTGTGCCTTTTCCCACTTCATTATTACACAAATGGATGAGGAAAGCTGCCATTGTGGGTAGCACCCCATACTCATTTCTTGAGCAAAGCAGCTCAAGATTGTCCCCTTTAATGCCAATGAAGCCAATCCATATGGAAGAGGTCACCATCGATGCTTAGTTACAAAGGCCAGCTTCGTGAATCATCAACGTCGTCATTGTGACCAAAATAACAAAAAAAGTTTTGATATTTGAGGAGGTTTGCCTAAAGTAAAAAACGTCCAATATTTTCATTGTGTTGCATCCTTTAAATCAGAATACTCAAACTGAGATGGCAAAGAAAGAGTATCTGAAAATCAAGCAAAACCCTCCTAGGGAAACATGAATTGTCTAAGGGAGGAAGTACCTAGAAATTACAGATGATTTGTTTAATCTCATATGTATACCCACCTTCAGTTAAGCATTCAGTATGTAGTGTGCAAAACCCACAGCTCTACTCTTCTCCTTTATATTTTAAACTCTGGTTCATAAAGTATGGTCTGACTCAACCTGGCTCTGCTGGCAACCACACTGGATCCTGTCTACTAGAATAATATGGCCAGGGCTCCTGCCTAGGCTGTGGCATTTAAGGTGATAAAAAAAATAACAACTACTGGGTCAATCAATAGCCTTTGAAAGATGGCCTGTATCAATGCAGATTTCAAGTTATCTGTAGCATGAGCAAGCCAAACAAACTCAAATAGGTTTTCCTCAGAAGATGCTTTCAAAGCCTATGGACTTTTGGGATTTTCCTTTTTAAAAAAAATTTCTAAATGTTGGTGGATATAGAGTAATAAGTCATTTCTTATATTGATGGTGCAACTATTAAATCACTTTTGTTTTCACATTCATCATCTTACATAATTTACAGAACACTAAACTGAAGAAGAAAAAAGTAGGAATTTTACTTATCATGCAGTGAAAATCATACGCCATCATGGATTATACTCTCATTGAATTTTTTATGTGTTCATATAGTTGCATCCTGTATTTGGAGATTTTCCTCTCCCTCTTTAGCCCTCTCCTCCGTCCCCAACTTCCACTCCCACCTGCTGATCCCCTTCCCCCTTCTTTCTGATCTGCCCATATTTTTCCCTTCCTAGATAGGTATGATTGTTCATTTATATATATAAACACATATATACACACACACCTATATATGTATAATTGTTTTTCTTTCTTTAAGTTATATTTAGCTCCCACATATGAGTGACAACATATGGTACTTCTCTATTTGAGTCTGGGTTAATTCACTTAAAATGATGTTCTCCAGTTCCACTCATTTTGCTACAAATGACATAATTTCATTCTTCTTTATTGCTGAATAATATTCCATTATGTATATATACCACAATTTTTCAATTTACTCTTCTGTTAATGATAACTTGGTTGATTACATACCCTTGGAATTGTGAAGAGTGCTGCATTAAATATGGGAAGTGCAAGCATCCCTGTGGTATGATGACTTCTTCCTTTGGGTATATTCCCGGAGTAGTATAGCTGGGTCATATAGCTGTTCTTTTCTTAGTTTTCTAAGGTACCTCCATATTGATTTCCAAAGTGGCTGAACTAATTTACAGTCCCACCATCGATATAAAATTGTTCCTTTTTCTCTGCATCCTCACCAGCATTTATTATTTGTTTTGTTAATCTTGTCCATTCTTACTGGAGTGAGATGGAATCTCAGTCTTATTTTTATTTGCATTTCCCTAATGGCTAGGTGGGGGCTGGGGTTTAGCTTAGTTGATAGAGTACTGTTCTATGCTCTCTAAAGCCCTGGGTTCAATCCTCAGTACTGCAAATGGGGAAAGGATATGGCAATCAACTCCCAAAGCAATCCCAAAACAATCAGTCATTGAAAACCCCACATAGGGTTGCTGTGAGTCAGACCTGACTCAACAGCACTAACAACAATGGCTAGGGATATTTAGTGTTTTTTCCTGTGTTTATTGGCCATTAATATTCTTTTAAGAACTGTCTGTTCAGTTCCATTGCCCATTTATTTATTGGGTTGTTTATTATTTTTGTGGTTGATTTCTTAAGTTATTTGTATATTCTAGAAATTAGACCTCTGTCAAATATGTAAGATGCAAAGATTTTCTCCCATTCTGTGGGCTCCTGTTTTACTCTGTTGTTTCCTTTGCTGTACAGAAACTTTTAGCTTTATGTAACCCTATTTGTTGGTCTTAATGCTATTTCCTGGGCAATTGGGGTCTGATTCTTATAAAAGATATTGCCCTTGTAAATTGTCAAGTTGGATCTGATACATATTTCAGCATAAAATAAGAAGTGATATTTATGTGACTGTAGATCTTCTTGTAAAGCAGTAGGTTGAAATTGCTGCTGTCTTTGACTGACTGCAGATTGTACTGGAATGGTTTGAAAGTGGGATATAGGCTGGGCACAGTGGTGCACCCCTGTAATCCCAGCGGCTTGGGAGGCGGAGGCAGGAGAATCGCAAGTTCGAGACCAGACACAGTCTGTGTAACTTAGCCAGACCCTGTCTAAAAAAAAAGTTTAAAAAAAAATGGGCTGGGGGTGCAGCTCAGTGGTCCAGCACTTGCAGAGCATGCAGGCACAAGGCCCTGGGTTCAACCCCCAGTACCACAAAAACAAAAAAAACAAAACAAAAAAAAAAGTGGGATGTAGGTAATCCAGACTATAATTTGGCCATAAAGTTGTTCTATGCATGAAGAAAATGAAGGGCTGTCTTTTTTCTGCTCTTCTTTTTAGCTTTATCACCCTTTCCCTTCCTATCCTTCTCCCTTGGCCCCCAACCTCTTCCTACCAGTAAATGCCTTCCTTCAGAGTTGCAAAAAACGGGCTTGCATTCCATTCCATGGAAAATGCTTACTATGCCCCACCATTAGCTCAACTACTCTCTTCACAAAAATGTGAAGGATGGCCGGGCACACAGGCACCATCCTGCCAAGAAGTCCTCAGACACATGTGCCTCTCAGCTCAGATCCTGTGTAGCTGCTCCTCTACCCCAAAACGTGTAAATCTGCCATTTCTGGCAGCTCTGAAAACATCATTCTCCTGTGAAAATGACACGAGATGAATATGTTCAATTCAACTCTCTTTTGTGAAAATATTGCTAAATATACTAAAAATTTTGTGTTTGGTCCACCTTATATGCCCTGTGAAGAGAAACTTCCTTGGGAATTAATCAAGTCTCTCTTGGGCTCCTGGCACAAATGTGGGACTGTGAGCCCCAGGTTGGTAGTCACCTAGACAGATCTTTGGTGCCATGCCTCCTCCTTGTTCTGTGATTCTCCCCACCAGGTAGATGAGCTCCTGTGCCACCTCCCAGCCCCTCTCAGCCCTTCCTTCAGTGCCTCTTGATCCCTTTGCCTTCCCCATCACCATGAAAATTCAACCTTCCCATGTCCCTTTCTCCAGGCCACCACCATCCCCAAACCTATTAGCCTTGGGAGTCCTTTCTCTTGCCTCAAAAGGATAGATAATGATGTTGATAACCCCACTTGTTGCTCAGTGCCATGTCCAGGAACTTTTTCCTTCCTTGGTAATGTTCTGGCATTTTCAGAGGGTTCTCCATGAGATTCTCTCACTGGACACCTAATGTCGAGAACATCAAACATGGAGGTAGTCTGGACATATCCTGTGCGTAGGTAGTGGGAAAAAGATATCTCAAGACAAAGGAAACTTTGGAATTCTACTGAGTTCCCTCTCTGTCTTAGTCTGCTTTCCATCGCTGTGACAAAGTATCTGAAAAAAGCAGCTTAATGGAAAAGCCATGAAACACATGAAAAAGTGCTCAATATCCCTAGCCATTAGGGAAATGCAAATCAAAACAACGCTGAGATTTCACCTTACACCAGTAAGAATGGCCAAGATCAATAAAACAACCAACAACAAATGCTGGCGAGGCTGCAGGGAAAAGGGAACACTTTTACATTGTTGGTGGAGCTGTAAATTGGTGCAACCACTATGGAAATCAATATGGAGGTACCTCAAAAAACTAAAAATAGAACTACCATATGACCCAGCTATAACACTATTGGGAATTTACCCAAAGGGAGATGAATCATCATACCACAGAGACACCTGCATCTCCATGTTCAATGCAGCGCTTTTCACAATAGCAAAGATATGGAATCAACCAAAGTGCCCTTCAACAGAAGAATGGATAAAAAAACTATGGTATATATACACAATGGAATACTATTCAG
>VMDO01010422.1:0-71721 GCA_007922755.1 Pedetes capensis
AGACCTCACGCATAGACTCTCCCCCATACATATAACAATTCTTGCAGTCAGGTGCAGTGAAGGATGCCTGGAATCCCTGTGACTTGCAGGATGGGGGCAGGAGGGTCTCAAGCCCAAAATCTGTGCAGCCCAACAAGAGCCTATCTCAAAAAGCAAAAAATGTATGGGCTGGGGCCACAGAGTGTCAGTCCAGCTTCCACTAAGGAAGCAGGCTCAAGATCCTGTTAACAGTAAAAACATATTATCTTGAGGATGGAGTCTGAACTATTACACCCAGTTCGACCAGGTGGATTCGATACTGCAGGGTGCAGTGTTCCCAATAGAGCTCAGGGTGGCAGTATTTTCATACAGTCCGCAGGAACCATCGGTCTCATTGGGTCCATATAGCCAAGTTCTTCATAACAATCTGGATTTAATTGGGGCCCCGAGTGCCCAAAGAGACTGTTCCACGAAACACTCCGCGACTACTGTACTGTTCGAGAGGCAGTGGAACCTGTGGGGTCTTTCCTGAAGATCTCCCTGTCCCACGGAGACCGGGCGCCAATTCCCCAAATCAGAGATTTCCTCCCCACAGCCTTGTTGTGTGTTATGGTTGCGCTCGGAACTTCTCTGCCAGGGGCGAGCTGCGCAGCCACAAAGAGCTCCCCGGCCGCACGCCAGGGCGAGCACTTTCCACCGAAAAGGAGCTCCACCAGGGGCGAGCGGTTTCCGCCACAAAGGGGCTCCGCCAGGGGCAAGCAGTTTCCGCCAAAAAGGAGCTCCCCGGGGGCGCGCGACTCAGCCGCCTCCACAAGCCCCAGATCTCTCCGCAGCACAGTGGGGTGATTTGGGCTCACCTCTGATGTGTCTGGGATCCGGATATATGTGTGCCCAAATTTCTGTGGAGTTCGCGATGGTAGGCCTGACCCGGCGCAGCAGAAGGGAGGGGAGCCGCGTCTCAGCTCTAGACACGGATCGCTGGCACCGGCTTCCCCGCGGCCGCTATGGAGGGCGTTTGTGTGCTCCCTCACGGTGACTCACCTAGGAACTGCAGACTGTGTCCCGCAGGCGTGGTGAGAGTGTGCTGGCAAGGTTGCACTCCGTGTTGGGTCCGGGCCCATCGGTGCGTGTGCGCGAAATCCCCTCCAGGTCTCTGGGATTCTGTCCGCTCCCTGTGTGATGGCGAAATGGCGGCGGTCCCGCTGCTGGCTGCTGTGTAGCTCCTCTGAAGCCTAATCCTTGATTTCAGTGTACGCCTAGTTTCATTCTTTACCTCTCAAACTAAATTATCTCTGTTTCTCTTTATTCAATTTGATTTTTAAACCCCTAATGGAGGCTTCTTATTGCTCCAGAACAGAAGGTGTGTGTTATCTGTCTGCCATCTTGACTCCACCCCCCTTATTGGATTTTCAGCTTTTCATCTAATTTCTACTCAATATTTGATATTTCTATTAATAGTGTCAAAGGAAATTTATGAAAGATAATAAACTATTTAATAACATTGGTGAAAAGCAAACGTAAACTCTGAATTTGCATCTGTTTGTTGTAACATCTCAAATGGCATTCCATCAATTCCTGGAGTTTCACCAATTCCTTTAAGGCAGCTTCTGCCTTGTTACTGTTTTCTCTATGCTAATTCACCTTTCCTGAATCCTTTCACCTTGACTGAATCATTTTGTAAATTCAAGGCAGCTTCCACTTTGTCCTCCATTTCCCTTTTGATGGTTTCTAATTTTCCTAGATTCATACTATGTACATTCCATGTTCCAATTATTAATGGATGCTTACAATTGCTCTTTCTTATTTTGAATTATGCCACATCAATAAATGGAGGTCCCTGGAGCTTTTTATCGGGACATTAAATCTGAAGATGATTTATTTGCATTTTCATTGAGAATGATAAAGATGAATATATGGAATAATAGAAAAAATCCTTTAACTTCTAAATATTGAAAATTAAAAGTAATATTCATGCAATAAAATGAAAATCATATTCCTGAGAAAAAATAAATCACAACTATATATAAGCATCTTGGATTCTCATTAGAGTCTACAGAACATGAAGCTTGAAAAAGGGAAGCTAGGCATGGCTGCATATACCTGTCATCTCATGACTCTGAGACAAGAATATCATGAGTTCAAGGCCAGTCTGAGGCTACATAGGGAGACCTTGTCTCAAAACAAATTGGAAATAAAAATTTATTGTCAATAAGTGTAATATTGTTAATTTCTGTTTTCTTTAACATAACCTCTTTAAGAACACATACTACATTCTAAATGAAAATGCAAATAAATCATCTTCATATTTAACATCCAGATAAAAAGCTATAGTTACTTCCACATGTTAATACATTATTGTAGTAGTTTAAATTTTTGTTGCTCACTAGATAATCTGTACATGTCCAATTTTGACATAGTTACTAATTTCAATTAATTTCTGGATTCTGGCCCATTGCAGAGAAATGAAAGTGACAGTTTGGCCAATTTACAACCATGCAGGTCGGTAGGGTTCATCAATAAGAATCATAACTTTGACTTCAATTTATTTTGTGATTGAATACAGAACCCATTTTTCTCAATTATTTTAAGTGAAGAAGATAATAGAAGGATTTGGGCTTCTCAAAAGTATAGCTAATTAAGCAAAACCATTTACAGATTGTCACTTTTATCAAAGACATTGTCACACTTTTTGACTGTTCAAAGGATGACATTAGAGACAACATCATGTCATGATGCTTCTCTGACCTAGATCAGAAGAAAAGGAAAACTCAAGTGTGGGAGGGTCAGGCAAGAGTTATTGTTCATAAATGTTCAGACATGTCATCCTGAGTTTTATAATTATTCTGAAATAGATAATCTTCAAAATTAGGCAAATGTAGTTCTTTTTATTCTCATATATTACATAAAATTTGGAGTTGTCATTTACTCCTTTCTAAAAATCAAATGCATAGGCTCCATTTCCCTTTTCCACAAATGGCAACTTTTTGGAAACAGTGGTTAGAAATTATTTTTCAAGAACTTTAGGGGATGGTCTCTCAAAAATTACTGACATAGGTAATTCTGGGGCTAAGAACAAATATCAAATCTAGACTTCTTTTAATAACAGAGACTCAAGGATTCCATAAGGAAATTATAATCAAAATTTTTTTTCATTTCAATTTTTCTCTTGAGAAAGAACACCTGAGGTATTCCTACTTGTAGTCAAGGGTAGAATCAGAAAAGAAAATGAAATAATATACAACTTCCCTGCATTTTTTAAAAGGAAGATTTTTTTCCATTAGCTTGAAAAAACACCTAGAATGCAACCCTATGTTTCCATGACTCAATCAAAATCAAATTCAAAATATCCACTTTGAATCTTTCTTTACAGCATTCTATGCATCGGAGTGCATTCTATAAACATACCTTTGGACCATTCAGGTGCTCACAGTCTAGTTTTATAAAGGCCATCATATGATCTATATGTGATCTGTTTAAAATGTATTTAACCCTACTTAAGGATTCCTTGACTTCTTCCATGATTTCTATTTGATAAATTGTGTTTGGAGAAATAATGGTGGAGATAAACACTAATTCTTTCTAAAACAAAGTCTGCACTGAGACTAATCACTCTGCCTACAACTCACCCACCATTTCCTTTTAGTCCCTTATTTAGGATAGATAGCATTTATCAGGTACAATGGAGTGAAAATTCAGAACAGGCTTTTGCAAATTAATTTTATATTACAGTGCTAAACTATACTCAAACCAATGTATAAATATAATTCTTTAGCAATCTTTCAGAACAATACGTTTCTATCTCTTTCAGTTAGCAATCATTACCATCAAATGAATATTTTGTGACTTATATCTTTGAGGTATACTCATGATTTACTTCAGTACTATGAAAATCTGGATAAATTTGTTCCCTGGATTCTTATTCTGTACAGTTGCCTAATTGCTAGTATATATGCACTGTGGATTTTGCCATCATGTAATGAAAAGGCGTTACATAAATTCCCTCTGGAAATTAAATAGAAAAGCCATGATTCCACAAACTTGGCATATTTCTTGGAATTGATGCCAACTAATACAGTGCATTTTAAACCAATTACGCTAATGGTTCTCAAAGAATGTGTTTGAATATCATCAGCCTGCATTATTCTCAAGAGCTAGTCTTTATGTACAGTGACTACCAATACTCTTAAACAACAGATGCCTTAGATAGAAGATGAGCCTGTCATAAAGTATCTGCCACCTGCTTTTGCCCATCACTATTCCCTTAATAGCTTTCTACCTGTGGGCATATTGAGCCACCAAAGATAAGTGTCATTCCCAAAAGTACCAACATGAAAGCAATACTTAGGAGGTTAGCATCAGAAAGCCATCTGAACAGCACTTCCCAGTACACTGCTGCAATATGTCATTTCTGAAATGCCATGTTAGTGGATATAACTTTGGGAATTGACATAATAACAATAATAACAATAAAAATGGCTGGCACTTAGCAAGGAAAGTGTCTTTCATCCCAAAGGGCTCACAAGTGTTTTAGATTCAGAAATACAGTCAAGTCTGAGAAAGGTGAGGGCACTCAGCACAGCAATGCAAGCTCAGAAAATGATCACTAAGGAAGACAGTACAAGCTCCCATCTGAAAGAGATACCACAAGGTTTTTATTTCCACATGGAGTGATATAACCTTGCATTTTCATCTCTTCAGAATAGATGACAAAAATAGGCTTTTGTGTCCTACTATAGGTAGAAACTATTGAGGGGTAAGGAAAATTGACCTTGTAGTGGTAGAGCTCAGGTTTAGAAAAGTATCAAACTGGATCAAAATCACCATGGCATGCTTTTTTACTACATAATATCTCCAGGTAGATACCCTATTAGAGAGACAGACTGCTAAAATATGAGCCAAGTAGGTTTCTACTTTAAAGAAAGAGAGGTAATGAAGATTGAATTGCTGGGTAACTCTGACCCTCACAGACCTTGCTCACAGAAAAGGTTTCATCACGCTGCCTAATGGCTTTTTGATCTTGCTGAATGAAACTATCATCGTTGGGACTAGATGACTTCTAAAATCCACTTATTATGTTCATGTACAATGCTGGCTCTGAGGATATACTCTAATTTATACCAAGAAGTATTTGTGCGCAAATAGCTACTAAAAGTTTTTCTCTTTTGTTTTGTGTTTTTTTATTGAGTCATAAATGGTTATTTTCTCCTCTTTAACATAACCATGCCTTAAGCACTTATCTTTGGAAAATTTGATTTAAAATTTGCTATGATTTAGTATAAACTACCATAGTATCACATTAACTTAGCCAATTTGCCCTCTGGCTATGTTCATCACCACAGACTAGCTATGTTAAATGGATTTCTTTGTTACAGTTTTACTTCTTCCAATCAATTTTAAGATTTTAGGATTATTCTTTTATTTTGGAAAAAGTAACACTTTTCTTCCCTGCCCAACTTCTATTTCATAAAATTTTAGAAATGTGATCCAATGCCCCATTTCCTCCAAGGATACATTTTTCTTCATGAAAATGTGACTATTGATCCACTGGAAATGGAATGGGCATTTAAAGTTGTTTTCTTCCTTGAGTGATACATACATGATGCCCACAGACTAGTTCTTCTTTCTGTCCCTTCTGGAATTGAAAAAAGCAACTTATATGCCTGGGATGAAATCCTTATGACACAGTACAGTTGTTCCAAACTGAGCTGGCCCTGTCCAAGACCTACTGAATGGAAATTCCTAGAATTAGGGACCTATATATTTTTTAAAACTCTATTAATGGGTAACCTATCAATTAAAGATGTTATATACTTGCTTATAATAAAACTTGTTAAACAACTGAGGCTTAACCGTGAAAATTTCAATTTTTTCTTTTAGAAGTTAGAAGATAGGCAATGATTAGTTGTATAAAAGTTCTGCCATGTCAATGGAGCACCAGGCTCCTTCTTTCTGCTCTGCTACTTTCAACTATGGCTTCCATCTTTAAGGTTGCTTCATGTTCTAAGATAGAAGATCAATATCCTTTTCTATTTCCAGGCAAAAAAAAAAAAATGGAAGAAAATGAGATAAGGGGGGAAATGGAGCACTTAAAGGCTGAGAGATTCCCCTTTAAGCAGCTTTCTCAGTATCCCGATAGTATTTCTACATAACCTCATAACCCAGAGTTTACATAGGAGACCTTACCTAGGATATATTGTCTCATATCTGAATACCTTGTCACTTCAAATAAAACTGGTTCCTGTTTCTAGGGAAGATAGAGAGCAAACATTAATATGTTTGGATAAACAAATAATTATTTGGATAAACAAATCTCTGGATAAACAAATAATTATTTTCCAAGTTATCAACAGATTTGAAAATTAGTGCTTTAGCTGACTTAATTCCCTAGTGATTAGTGAATGAATTTTCTATCATAAATTGTTATATACTTGAATCAAATAACACTAAAAAGAACTCTAATTAGCACAAGTAGAACATTAACTATTTGTCAGAGTTTTGCTTAAAAGCTTTAAATGATCTATGTCACATAATCCTTACCCAAACATCATGAAGTGGGTTCTGTTCCTAGGCTTATTTATCTGAAAGGGCAACAGAGACAGATTTAGTAACTTGATCTAGATCACACAGTGAATAATTGGTCGAGGTTAGAGCCTCAAACTAATCATCAGTCCACAAAGCATTACTTATGTCCAAATTACACACATTTTTCTTAAGGTAGGTACTGCAAAAGTTTTGAGTATTTTTCATATAATTATAACTTAAGGCACAGCAAGTTTATTACTCTTCTAGTTACCAGCTATTTGCTGCCTTTGAAACCTGAATAAAAGGCAAAACAGTAATTTATCTTGATAGAGAAAATTCCCCTTAGAAAAACTGACAATCTTACAGTTATTTAGGTATTTCCATATCAAAATACTTTTTATCCCACAGAAAGTTCCTTTCCTAAGAAAGTCCCATTTTTTAATAAGATTAATAATTTTAACAAGAAAGATTCATTTTTAATAAGAAAATATTGTTGTCGTTGTTAGGTGCCATCGCGTTGGTGTCTGACTCATAGTGAGCCTACGTACAACAGGAGAAACACTATCGTCAGTGCCATTATATGGCAATGAAAATGAAATAACTATATGTAAAAGCAGATCAGAGATAATCTTACAAACACAATTCTGAGCTAAAGCAGGAAAATACAAAAGGATATATATAGTATGATTGCATTTACATAAAGTTCAAAAGTGGGAAAAGAGCCCACTTTGGTTTTACCTGGTTTGGCTGGGATTTAGCTCAGTGGGTAGGGCACTGCGCTGCAGTCTCTGAGGTCCCGAGTTCAATTTCCAGCACCACAAAAATGGGAGAAGGGCCTGGCAATCCACTCCCAAGGCAATCCCGAAGCACTCAGCCATTGAAAACCCTATGAGGGTCGCTATGAGTCGGATACCGACTCGACAGCACCTAACAACAACAACAACAACAATGTTCAAAACGTGTCATGGTTTGAATACAAATGTCCCCCAAAGGTCATGTACTTTTAACATTCGGTCCTCAGGAGGTGTTGTCTGTGAAGGCTATGGAAACTCTGGGGTGCAGGATTTAGCTTTGAGGAAATGGCTCCCCGTGAGCAGGCCTTCTGAGGTTTTTATCATGGATTGACAACCAGGTCATGCTTTGCCTCCTTACCCCCAAGACCATGGGATCAATAGTCACAGGCCCTTCCATTGCCCCCACCATGAATTCCCTGCCATCATTATGGACAGATCTTCTAAATTTCCACCTCCCCTAAGTTTGTTTTGGTTGGTTTTTCTGCTACCTTGACAACACCTGACTAATAGGATATTTGATCTGAGTAGTAACTTTGTAGGCATTTACTTGTTATGCTATGTGTCTGTTTTATGTTTTCCTCAGTATATACATCCTAATTCAAAGCAAAATATTTAAGTCTACCTGAGATGCTCCAAAATGTGCTATTATTTAACTATACCTATATATGGTCATGAGGTTTAATATTTTTAATATAAAATTTAAATATGTTTGGGGTTTTGTCTTAATATGTTGACATACAAAATAGTATAAAGGAGACAAGATAAAATGGGATTATTTTTTATATTTGCTTGATCTATTTTTAAAAGAAATAAAAATTATAGATGCAACTAAAGTATCTCTTGAGGAAACCATTTTTCTGAAACTGAAGAGTATCTTTAACATGTATTTTATTCAATTCATATATATATAGTATGATTATAGCACTATATGAAACTTGTTTTAATATTTATACAAACTACATCACATCATAGTTAACTTTTTGCAACTAACTTTAATTGTTTCAGAACTATGCTTTTTATATTTATGTTGAAAGATGACCAAAGCATTTTTTTCTATTTGAACTGCTACAGAGTATTTTTTTTTTTGCTTTACTAAAATATAATCTCCTAATCCATTCCCTTATTGAGGACTAATGTATTTTACTTTAATTGTTTGTTATTAAAGAATTCAGCATCAAAAATTTCTTATATACAGCTCCTTGCACACACAGGTGGGAATATATTCAATAGAATATATTTTTAAAAATATAAACAACACTACTAAAATAATTTTTTCTGCAGTATTAGAGGGTTGTTGAAGCCTCATGCATGCTAGGCAAGTGTTCTACTGAGCCCCAACCCCCCACCCTTTTATTATTCTTATTTTGAGACACAGTCTCATTAAGTAGCACAGGCTGCCTCTGTTCTCCTAAATCACTGGAATTACAGGCATGCACCCTGGCATCCAACCTGAAATAAAATTTAAATAACTCATAATTTCTTCACTGGAAATATTACCTTGAATATTTTTATATACTCTTTTCATATGAACACAATGAAATTGGGAAATTGGATAATACACACACCTTTGGTAAGGTTTTATATTCTGCCTTTTACTTCAGGTGAAGAATTTCCCTGACCAGAGAATAGCTGTCAGAAACATTCACTAATGACCCATAGTTTTCTATTGTACAAATGGACCATAATTTATAAAGCCTTTTCTCAGTGTGTCCTGTAGTTCCAATTATTCTGACCTCTTTCCAGTCTCCTGTACTATAGATAATCCAGCTTTCTTTCAGTTCCTTACATGTCAATATACTTTTCTTGTATCATGGCCTGCAATCAACTGAATGTTTGTGTCTCCCCAAAACTGGTATGGTGAAACCTAATCCCCAGTATGATGATGTAAGGAGGTGGGGGCCTTTGGAAGGTTATTAGGACATGAGGGTGGGGCCCTTATGAATGAGATTAGTGCCCTTATAAAAGAGACCTCCAAAGTGCTGCCTAAGCCCACCTCTATGTGAGGGCACAGTGAAAATGACAGACTACTATTTATGCAGCACCAAATCTTCTGGTGCTTAATTTTCAAATTCCTATACTTTCCACTGCCATGACAATACACTGGGAATAATTAACTTATTTAAAAGGGTTATTTCGGCTCATGGTTTCAGAAGTTTCAGTCCATGGCCATTTGGCCCTGTTGCTTTGAACCTGTGCTGGCTCAGTACATCATGGAGGGAACACATGGTAGAGGAAGCTGGTTACCTCATGAAAGCTTATTGTTGTTGTTAGGTGCTGTCGAGTCGGTATCCAACTCATAGCAACCCTCTGTACAACAGGGGAAACATTATTGTCAGTGCTTCTCTGCTGTTCATAGGGTTTTCAATGGCAGACTGATTTTTGGGAGGGGGTTGCCAGGTCCTTCTCCCAAGCCTACAGCACCTGGTGTTCCCAGGCGGTCTCCCATCCAGGTACTAACCAGGCCCGCCCCTGCTTAGCTTCCGAGATCTGACAGGATCGGATGCCACGGGGCTACGGCTGCAGGCCTCATGGAAGCTGGGAAGTGAAAAAAAAGGGAGAAATGGATCAGCATCCCAATATCTCTGTGTTAACTTTCTGGCAGTGTGGCAACATACTTCGAAAAAAAAAACTACTTAAAAGCAAGAAAGGTTTATCTTGGCTCACCATTTCAGAGGTTTTGATTCATGGTCACTTGGCCCCATTGCTTTGGGCCTAAGGCAAGGCTGAACAACATTGGAGAGTTCATGAAAGAGAAAAACTGTTCATTTCATTGCAGCTAAGAAGCAAAGTGGGAGCAATTCATATTCCCCAAGGGCTTGCCCCCAACCACCTCCTTCTTCCAACCAGGCCCCACCTTCTACAGTTTCTACCACCTCCTAGTATTCCACTCAGCTATGAATCCATCAATGGATTGATACATTGATGATTAGAGCCCTCATCATCCAATCACCTCTGAACACTACTGCATTGGGAACCAAGCCTTCAACACATGAGTCTTTAGGGAACATTTCAGATCAAACCACAGTAATTCTGTTCAAGGGCATGACACCAATGGCCAAACTTCTTTTCACAAGGTCCCATCTCCTAAAAGTTCCATCACCTACCAATTGCACCACAGGCTGAAGACCAAGTCTTCAACACATGGCCTTTGGCATACATTCATGATCCAAACTGCAGCAAGAACTGTAAGATTAGATTGTAACCCCATATATGGTATTTTTGTTGTAGCAGCACAAATAGACTAACATGCAGCAAATGTAGCTCACTCTGCTCTTTCCCATACTTTTCACATGGCCGATTTCTTTTCATCTATGAGACCTCAATATCAATATTCATTGGCCAAAGACACATTCTCTAGTGGCTCCTTCTAAATTACTATTTTCTTTTTTAGGCATTTATTTAGCTTTACAAATAATGTTTATTAGCAGTATAACTATTTCTTTTATATTCCAGTATTAGGAGGTTGAACCCAGGGGCTTGCACAGGCTAGGTATGTGTGCTCTACCCCTGAGCTGAACCCATACCCCTCCTTTTATTTAATTTTTATTTTGAGAGAGGGTCTCTCTAAGTTGTGCAGTCTGCCTCTGGCCTCAAACTTATGATCAGCTTGCCTCAACCTCCCAGGTGGCTGGATTATAGGTGTGCACCATGGAGCCCATCTCATTTCTTCATATCTTTTTTTGTAAACCTCTTTCCATGAGAGTAAACTCATGGTTGATCTTCACCACCTTCAATATTGAGTAGTTTGTGTTCTGTACAATTATAGGGGGCATATTCACATTGTAGTCTTCACAGATTTGTATGTTTACTACAACAGTGTTCCAGGAGATGATCATAAATTATCTTGAAGAAAGGATCCCATTTTTAAATTTCACTGTCTTAGCTTTGGACTACTTAGTAATTACTGAATACATGAACTCATTATTACTTATTGCTTATCTCTAACATCAATTTTTTTATATCTTTCTTTATAAAGTTGCCCATTTTCTCTTATGTTTACCATTCCAGGAAGACCAGGAAACACAATCACAAATTCTTTATGGCACTTGGTTCAAGGCCAGTAGTTTGACATACAAAAAGAATGGACAAAATACCATGTACTTGTGACACCAAAAATATGAGGCCTATACCCCCCAACATCTTGAATTAACATGGTTAAAACAACTGAAGTAACTAGGTGAATAATATGTGTAAAGTGGGCTTGAGGATTCTGTCTTCTTCTCATAAAGCTGATAATTTACTGTGCTTTTTATCAGGCATTATTCTCATTATAATCAGCTAACATTAAGTTTTATTATCTTCTACAAAGAAAAGTATCAAAGATTGGATAATATTGAAATTACACATGATCCTATTTCAGAGAATACCCTCTACTGACACTGTTGCAGACCACAAGAATCCACTACACTTTCTTTAAAGCAAATACCTTACTGTACTTGTAAAGTCAAGAATACCGAAAGCATTATTTGGCACACTAAGAATAAGCCTCCTCTACATTTGACAGTATGAAAAATAAACTTTGGCAGTTACATTTCAGCTATGATGGTAACTTTCTGACAGCTTTCCTCTCTATTGCTCATAAAATGACTTAAATGAATTAATGTCAAGTGGATTAGTAAAATTCTGCTCAAACTGACAGAAGATTATGTCTGTACACCTATTTTAAACTCTCAACCTTACTCTGAAGAAAAGAATGTCTCATGTCTAAGACTCATAACTATGATTTTTTGAATAGCAAGTGTATTTCTTTGTGGAAAAAAATCATCACTTCTATTTGGAATGAAAAAAGTACAGTTCAGTCATGTTGCACGAAAGCTACCTGATAAAACAGAATTATAGTTCATGTACTTATGTAGTTGACTTCTGCATCTTACAGACTCATAATTGATTTGGACCAAATGAACTAAAATATCAGAAGTCAATATCTAATAGAAGAGGGTACAGTGGCACAAGCCTGTAATCCCAGAGACTCAGGAGGTGGAGGCAGGAGGACCACAAGTTCAAGACCAGAAACAGCCTATGCAACTTAGTGAGATCCCATCTCAAAATAAAAACTAGAAAAAGGAGATGGAGGTGCAGTTCAGTGGTTGAGTACTTGCAAAATATATGCAAGGCCCTGGTTCAACACCCTAGTACCACACACACACACACACACACACACACACACACACACACACATAATAGAAAAGCTTTATCTATTAAAACATAATTTTTTAAGAGTGGCAAAGAGCCTTTAAAATCAAACAAGGCAAGTGCTTTATTTTGCTGAGAAGGGATTGAGTGAGGAGCTGAAAATTGAAATTACCTGAAGTCATATAGCTGGTTAATTTTAGAATCAGAAAAGTAAAATTTGGCTATGACTAGTATAATGAATTTTATTTATCTTAGAGTGTCTACAATGCCCAATGAGCACCAAAGGAGAAAAAAACATTATAACTAAAATTATAGAGTAATTTTGGTAATTTTATTTTAATTATTTATATTTAACAGTTCATATGGTCATTCTAACAAATATTAAACATTTTTAATATTTAACTTCAACTGTTTTAGGTAGTCAGGATATGTGATTAAAACTATATATGATGTATTGAGCTGCAGTATGTAGTATAGTTTGGAATGAGAACAGATGAGAAACAAGAAAGCACTTGGGGGAATACTTTTAGAGTTCAGGAAAAAAAGGTAATAAGGCGACATTTTTTGGTGAATTAGGATAGGAATGATAAATCATTGGATCTAACAGTTAAGAAATAATGTTCAGAAGAAAGAATACCTGAGAGTAGTAGTATTGGAGGGATCATGGTATTAGATTAAGGAGAGGATAGGAGGAAATAAAATCAGTGACTGGCATATTATCAAGGCTTTTTAAAAATTAAATACAAGTGAAAATGGGAAAATATATGGAAGGTAGGTAAGTTTCTGTGTGTGAAAATATGATCATGCTGACAATCTATTGAAGCAAGAACTTGACAATACAAAAAAAATGGATAGATGATACTATATGTCACTTGGAAAGGAAAAAGACATTAGGTTTCATCTAAACCAGGGAAAAGAGGAAAACAAAGATAAAGATGGATAGGTCACAACTGGGGATATAGCTCACTTGCCTAAAATGTGAGGCACTGGGTTCAATCCCAAGCAGAGTAGTTGTTGTTAGGTGCCATGGAGTCAGTATCCAACTCATAGTGACCCTACATACAATAGAGGAAACACTAAAGGAATACATAAAAAGATAGATGAGTCTAGTGTGGTCAACATGCTAGCATGGATGGAAATGCAGTCCAGATGGTTCAAGGTTGATTAAGGCCTGTCTTCTCTGAGAAAGAAAGGCATAGTATCTTAGAAGTCAAGAAAAACAGAAATAGAAAATCAAAAAATAGAAATAGCAACTGAAGAAAGGGAAAATAGAACTTTGAAACACATCAGATTTTTCCATCTCAACCTGATGTAACATGACATGCCATAATCACAAACATTTTCCATACAGGAAAGGGTCTCCAATATGAAGAACAATGCCAGCAGCAGAGAGACTCAAGGTAGCCCCCAGCATCCTTGCTTCTTCACGTATACACTGTTGTGTATATGTGATGTGTCTTAATCATGTATGTGTTTAAACACATATGTGTTTGTATGTGTTTTAATCACATATCACATATCACAAGCAGCTGTGGTTGGATTCTAATGAATATTACTACGGCAATAGGAAATCATTTTCATGATTTTGTTACACAACACTATAACTTCCATAACTCTAGCAATTTTTCTCTCTCATTGGCATTAATAAGGTAAGGCTCCCATGTAGTGAAGTTCACTTGTTAAACAACTGGAAATGGACTTTCTCTCCTGGCTTTCAATTATATTTTTAAAATTTTATTTTAGTTGTCACCCTAAAGATTATATGTTTTTAATTAACATAAGTCTATTTTTAAAAAACATTATTCTGTCCCATGTATTCTTGTTGTTGTTGTTGTTGGGTGCTGTGGAGTTGTGTGCGACTCATAGTGACCCTCATAGGGTTTTCAATGGCAGATTGTTTCGGGATTGCCTTGGGAGTGGGTTGTCACATCCTTCTCCCATTTTTTGCAGTGCTGGGAATCAAACTCAGGACCTCAGAGACTGCAGAGCAGTGCTCTACCAACTGAGCTAAATCCCAGCCCCAGGTCCCTAATACAGTGTCGCATATCCTTCCGCCCATTCCTTTTGATATTGTTGTCATTCATTTCACTTATTACTTGTATGCAATAATCACCCAATGTAGTTACTAATTGCCCCACATGTCTGTCAGCTTTTCATGCTGTAGTGGCTCACATGTTGCTGTGGTACTGAAAGCTATGCCACCAGTATCTTAGAAACCAGCAGAGCCACCCATAGTGAATAGGTCTCCACTGAACTTCTAGACTAAGGCAGCTAGGGGGAAGGATCCAGCAACCCATTCTTAATGCAGTTAGCCCTTGAAAACCCTTTGAATAGCACAGAAGCACTGCCAAATATAGTGGCGGAAAATGAACCTCCCAGGCTTGAAGGAATTAAAAAATCAACTGGGGAAGAGTTGCCTCTTCAAAGTAGAGTCAACCTTAATGATGGGAATGGAGTAGAGCCCCTGTGGCCTCCATTTGCTGATGTGGCATGACTAAAATGAGAAGAAACACAGTGACTGCAACAAAAAGCTCAAACTTAAAAAATATCGTGTGTATGGCACAGTGAAGGTAACACTTTCTTCTGTTATCTGTAGGGTCACTATGAGGCAGACCTGACTTGGCAACACCTAACAAAAATAACAGTTATTATTATTACTTTAAATAAACCATTACCATCTAGATTAAAAAAAATTATTTTATCTTCAGTTATTTCTTTTATGATGTTCTTTCTTTATGCAGATCCAAGTTTCTGGTAAATCATTTTGTTACTCGTAAGGAACCTCTTTTAACACTTCTTAAAGGGCATTTCTGGTGGAAATAAATTCCTTCAGTTTATGTCTGTCTTAAAATGTTCTTTATTCTTGTTCCGATCTTGAAGGATAATTTCAATTGCTATAAAATTCTAAATTAGTAACATTTTTCTCTCAGCACTTAAATATTATGCCTTACTCTTCCCTTATGTGATGGTTAATCTTGATTGTTAACTTGATGTAAAGCACACCTCTGGATATGTCTATAAGGGTGTTTCTAAGGGGATTAATAAGAAGAGAAGATCTACCCTGTAAAGGGGTGGGCAACATCCCATGGCCTGGGAACCAGGAAGAAACAAAAGAGGAAAAAGAAAGTCTGCTTACATAAGCATTCATACTCTTCCTCACCTCTCCCTACTCTCTCCACCCTCCCCTACTTCTTGCTATCAATCAAAAGGGTCTCATCTTCCTCCTCCTCTTTCTATTCTACTTTTTTCTTTTCTTCTTCCTTTATCTTATTCTTTCTTCTTCTTACAATTAAAAAAAGCACCCAATAAAGTAATATCTGGCACAAAGTATCAGAAGTGACTGAGAAATAAGCATTGTCTCAAAGATAACTTTGATAACTTTGATAACATTCAGTTATCAAAGTCTTTAATAGTTCTATTTATATATTTGATATCAATTCTAAACATGACTTTGCCTATATATTCCACTTTTATCATTAATTAAACATTATGCACTTGAAATTCCTACATCTTAAATTCCACAACAGACAATAAAGCTTGTCATATTTTGACTAGTTATAAACAAAGTGACAGCATTTATTTAAGCTAAGAGATAATTATTGTTTATAGTGGAATTATGATCAGCTATCACTAATCGCTAGTCTCTGCTGAATGTGGAGATAACATGGCATTCCTCAGGTACACACTAATAGTTAAGAATGTGCTACTTTGTTTATAATGCTGTTAGGTACTACTATTAAAATAGTATTGATAAGTAAATGATGCCAGTAAGATGGCTGAATAGGAACTTTCTATTGTCATCCTCCATAGGAGCACTGGTTTTCACAGTGTGAGAGTTACTTTGTGGGAGTCTAGGGGTCTTATGGAGAAGTTCCAGATGTTCTCAGAATACTTCATTGAAGAGGGTAAAAAGGACTATTTCACTTTACCTACATCACCACTCCCCAAAGACAGCACAGTTTAATGCTCAAAGAAACTTCTTATTTATGCAATTTCTCCAAAGAGAAGAGTGAGTAAGCACCCAGCTTCTCAAACCATGCAGAATGCTGGTCAAGAAGCACATTTCCTTTTTGTCTCCTCCAGAAATACTGAGGTGTGTGGCATGCTTGAGTGGTTGGAAGAGGCTTGGAGCAGGGAAGAGGCCGTGGACACTACTAACTCCAACAGAGATTCCATCAAGAAGCTTACTCATGTCCATAAGAGATACCTCATTTGTGGAATCCCCACCTCCCAAGTGGTCCATTGGTATCCCAAATATCCACATACCTCATCATCCCAGGCTGGATCCCAAATTATGCCCTTTCAGATGACAACTATATTGTCTCATGCAGACAATTAACTTGATTCTGAAGGATGGTGAAAAAGCAAACAGTAGTATATCATGGCATCACCTTAGAGAAAACAGAAAGAAAGCTCTTTACACCCAGTCTACTTTTGCAATTAGAGAAGGAATACAATCTTAAAAATTCACTCCCCCTAACATGGAAGGAACAAGAGTTATAGAGAATGAGTATCCACAGAACAGGTCTGAAAAAGCTTCAGAATCCTTATTCAAGATGATTGGTGAAGATGTTTCTCTCCTCAAAGCAGTCAGTAAAGATTTAAAGAGGAGACGCCTCCTTAAAATGTGAAGACAGCAATGCAAAATTTCAAGGACCACCAAAAAAACAAGGAAGCATGAAACCACCAAAAGAATACAATAATATTCCATTAAATAATCTCAAAGAAATGAAGATCTATGAATTGCCTGATGAAGAACTCAAAATAATTGTTTATGAAAGCTTGATGAGCTACAAGACAATACAGATAGAGAACTAAAGGAAATTAGAAAAACTAATGCACAATTGAAATTAGATGTTCAATAAAAGAAGACATTGTAAAGAAAAAAATCAAGTAGAAATTCTGTAGCTGAAGAATTCAATGAATGAAATGAAAAATGCAATAGGGACAAAAGAGCAGATTGCTCAAACAACAAAAAATGTGCTAATCTGAAAACAGGTCATTTTAAAATAGAGGAAAAACAGGAAAATTTGAAAAAGAATGAAGAAAGCATATAGGATATGTGCAATATCACCTAAAAGCTAACATTAACATTATGGAAGCCTAAAAAGAAGAGAGAAAAAGGGGCAAGAATCTTATTTCAATAGATGTTAGCTGAAAAAATCTCAAATATTGGGAGAGACATACACATTCAGGTTCTTGAAGCTTAAAGGTGTCCAAGCAGGTTCAACTAAAAAAAAATTGTTTTTTACTAAGCATGCTATAATCAAGTTGTCAAAAATGAAAGACATGGTGGAGAATTTTGAAAGCAGCAAGAGAAGCTTATCACACAAAAGGCAACTATGCTAAGACTATTAGCAGATTTCTCAGCAGAAATTTTGCAAGCCAGTAGTGAGTAGGATGAGGCATTGAAAATGCTGGGATAAAAACCTGCCAACCAAAAAGCTTCACTTTGCAAAACTGTCCTTCAGAAATGAAGATACAGACATTCCCAAAAATCAAAAACTGAAGAACTTCATGACAGCTCGTCTACCTTACAAAAACATGCTGAAAAGGAGTTCTTTGAATGAAACAAAATAATGCTAATTAGTAACAGGAAAATATATAAAAGTATAAAGTCATTAATAAAGATATAGTCAAGTTTGGAATAGTCTGGTGCAATGATAATGTGTAAATTACTTTTCTCTCTAATATACATATATATGTGTGTATATATATGTGTGTATGTATGTATACACACACACACACACACACACACACACACACACGACTTAAACATAAGATGTTGTTGTTGGATGTTGTCAAGTCCGTTCCGACTCATAGCAACCCTATGTACAACACAACGAAACATTCCTCAACACTGTGCCATGCCCAGCACTAAAGTCAGTGTTTCTCTGCTATTCATAGGGTTTTCAATGGCGTATTATCTCAGCAGTGGATTGCTAGGTCCTTCTCCCTAGCCTGCAGCACTTGGTATGTATTCCCAGGCAGTCTCCCACCTAAGGACTAAGCAGGCCAACCCTGCTTAAACTGCAAAATTCTTAGAAGAAAATAACAGAAAATCTCTATGACTTTGGTGTTGCAGTAGCTTTTTCAATATGGCATCAAAATAACAGGCAACAAAAACAAACAAGTGGGACCACATTAAAAATTTCTGCAGATCAAATTAAAGGATCAACAAAGTGAAAATACAATATGTAGGATGAGAAATACATTTGCAAAGCATACATCTGATAAGGAGTTAATATTCAACATATATAAGGAACTCAAACAAATCAGTTTCAAAAAACAATCCAACTTTTAAAATGGGCAAAAGAATTGAATAGATATTTCTCAAAAGAAATATACTTATAGCCAACAGGTATATTAAAAGATGCTCAACCTCACCAACTATCAGGGAAATGCAAATCAAAACCACAATGAGATACCACCTTTCACCTCTTCAGATAGTTATTATCAAAAAGTCAAAACATAACATGTTAGTAAAGATATGAAAAAAAGAATTTATTCATTGTTAGTAGGAATATAGATTGGTATGGGAATTAGGGGAAACAATAAGGAGACTCTTCAAAAAATTAAAAGTAGACTTACTGTATAAATCAGCAGTCCCACTTCTGACTATATATCCAGTGGAATAAATTCACTATCTTAGGAAGACAGCTGCATTACAATGTTCAGATCAGCATTATTCACCATGGGCAAGACATGGAAACAGTTAAGTATTCATTGACAGGTGAATGTTAAAGAAAAGGTGATACACACACACACACACATACACACACACACACACACACACACACACACACACACACAATGAAATATCCTCCAGCCTTTAAAAAGAAGGAAATTCAGCCATTTTCAACAACATGTATGCCCCTGGAAGACATGTTAAATAAAATAAGCCAGACACTGAAAGACAAATACTGTTTGATCTTACTTATATGTGGAAAGCCAAAGTCACAGAAACAAAGAATAGAAGGGAGATTATCAGAGGCAAAAGGGAAGGGAAAATAGGAAGATATTGATTAAAATGTACAAACATTCAGTTAAAAAATAAGATCTTGAGATATAATGTACAGTATGATGAATATAGTTAATAATTTATTATATACTTAAAATTTGCTGAGTATAGATCTTAAATGTACCTACCACAGAAAGGTAACTTTGAGTATGCTGTATTAGCCCTATTTTGGTAATCATTTTACAATGTATATCACCATATTTTATACTTTATATACAGTTTTATATACAGTTTTTGCCATTTATACCTCAAGAGGATAAAAAATAAAGGTGTACTTGGAAAAGGCTGTTCTACTATGAAAAATGTTACTTTAATTGAAATATACATTTTGGAAAGAAGCTAAATATAACATTTTTAAACTGAATATATAATTCATATATAGAAATAGTTACTCCAGTTCACTAACAAGGAGTCAAAATAGAAAAGGAATTAGTTCAGGAAACTTGATTTTTTAAATTTAAATGAATTAGATCATTACATTTTCCTTTCATTGACACAACTATTGTATCTTGTTTTCTTTCAATCCAATGTAAGAACTAAATCTAGTGCTAAAGAGCATTAGTAATAGAATAGTCTGTCTGAATTCAACCAGTGCAGGAAGTTGGAGAAGCCAGTTAAACTCTTAGTCTATCTGGGTCTGTAGCCATAGCGTGCTACCATCTGATCTCACCTGATCTCAGAACTAAGCAGGGTCAGCCTGGTTAGTCCCTGGGTAGGAGACTGCCTGGGAATACCAGCTGGTGCAGGCTAGGGAGAAAAACCTGGCAATCCACTCCTGAAACAATTCACCACTGAAAACTATGAATAGCAGAGAAGCACTGACATAGTGCTGGGCATGGCACAGTGTTGGGGAGTATTTTGTTCTGTTGTACATAGGATCGTTATGAGTTGGATCTGACTCGATGGCACCTAACCACAACAAGTCTATCTGGAGTGCTATAACAAAATATGATAAACTGTATATCCCATAAACAATAGAAATTTCTTTTCATAGTTGTAGAGTCTGGGGTGTCTAAGGTCAAAGTAGATTTGCTATGGCCTACTTTCTAGCTCCTAGACATCACCTCCCATCAGTGTCCACCTTAATGATGGGAATGGGAGTAAAGCCTCTGGGACCTCCTTTTGCTAATGTGGTATGACTCAGAATAAGAAGAAACAGTGACTGCTACAACGGGCTCAAACATAAAGATTGTGTGCATTGCACAGTTTCAGGTAGTATTTTGTTGTGCTGTACGTAGGGTCACTATGAGTTGGCTCAAACTCAATGGCACCCAACAACAATAACAAGCATGGTCAAAGGGCAAGGCCACTTTCTTTCACCAGGGCACTAATCCATGACAGTTTGGCCCTCATGACCTAATCACCTCCCAATGGTCCCATCTGCTAATTCCAACATACAGGTGGTTAGGTTTCAACATATGAACGTGTGTGTGTGTGTGTGTGTTGCTGGGGATTTAACAGAGCCTTGCACAAGGTAGGTGAGGTCTCTACCACTAAGCCACATCCACAGGCCTCAACATATGAATTCGTAGGATGGGGAATACAAGCATTCAGACCGTAGCATTCTCTGTGCAAGAGCTCCCTTCTCCTTAATACTGACTGTTAGTAGTATCTATTTCATTCACTTGTAGTAAAGATTAAAATGTTAATTCATGTAAAACATTTAGATTAGCATATGAGCACACAGTAAGTTCCCAATAAAAATAGTTATCTAAATACATGCACATACATGCATACACACACACACCCATCTACACCACCCACATACCACAAGTAATCAGAATGGAGGAATATCCCTTTGGAATAAAGTACCTTTTCATTAATGTGTGTACAATTAGCACAGTGCTTGGTATAATCTTCAGTACTCAGTAAGTAGTAGTTGTTATTGTGTGCCATTGAGTTGTTTCCAACTCAGCGACCCTCATAGGGTTTTCAATGGCTGATTGTTTTGGGATTTCCTTGGGAGTGGATTGCCACGTCCTTCTCCCACACTCAATAAGTACTAGCTTATTATTTGTATATACTTCCCAGAATCTGATTGAGCTCTGCTTTTAAATTTTAGTAATAAACTTTATTAAAAATAGTAATTGAACTAAATTGGTCTCTCCCTTGAATTATCCTTTTAACATTTGTAAAAGATGATGCCTACATTGTTGACCAAATATTTGACTTATCTAAATTTCATAACGGGCTAAGATTTAGCTCAGTTGGTAGAGTGCTGCTCCTTATTCTCTGAGGACCTGGGTTCGATCTCTAGCACCACAAAAATGGGAGAAGGATGTGGCAATCCACTCCCAAAGCAATCTCAAAACAATCAGCCATTGAAAACTCTGAAGGTCACTATGAATTGGACCTGACTGAACCACACCTAACAACAACAACAACAACAAATTTCACAAAGATCCAAAATATACATGTGTATCAGGATAACTGTACTTGCACGAAATAAACATAATATATTGTGGCAAGTTCTATATATGCCATTTCATTAATAATATGGTCATAAGTAAAATTCAAAATTTAAAGCATAAAATGTTACAAATATTTCATGACAGATTCAGGCTATTAAATCATACAGAGAATTCAGCAATCCACAAGCTAAACAGAAGTAATGACACTTGGCATGGAAGTGTCAAAAGATTCACTTGGTAAGGAAAAAATAACCCCATTTTATTTAAGCAGGGGGTCAATGTTCACAAACCTTTCCTCTCTGCAATTACCCCTCAGCTGTCAGGATCCAAAGGTCAGATTTGACCATTTGTTATTTTTAAATGTACTTACAGGTCTACCAGCTAGCCTGAAATCTACAGTAACTACACAACTGATCTTGAGTGCTAGCTGGAAAGAAGTGAATCATACAAAACAGAAACTATATGTTAACCTGTGAAATGTACATATTGTATGCACATGTATATATGAGTATAAATGTATATAATTAGCATGCTAGGTGGGTATGAAATATTAATGTTTAGAAATTAGTGAGATGGTAAGCAGCTTTTATTCAATCTATCAGAAAACCAGAAAAAAACACATTTTCCCCAAGTTATTCTTAATTTTAAAACAATTCAAAGATTTTTTTGTTGCCTTCATCTTCTATTATTTCTTTTGGAAGCCTTACACAGATTATTTAATCACTCTTAGGGCTAATTTCTCAATATGCTCTACAAAGAATTTCAATTTTTATAAGTGTCTGGGGTAAGATCCAGTTTTTTCAACCAATCTTTCACTGGTCCTTCTATTTCAAGTTAAAATATACTGATGTTCCTCAAACTATGATAGGGCTATGTCCCGTCACAATAAATCCATCATACACTGAAAATAACATAAGTCAGGAACCCATTTAATACCCCAACTTAATGAAGATCATAGTTGAGCAATAATGTACAATAGAATATCAGTTATTTACCATTGTGATCCAAGAGGTCCGGCATTACAAGAGAGTACTGTACCAGAATGAGTATACTAGGAAAAGACAAAAAATAAAAATTTGAAGTCAGGCATGGTGGCATGTGCCTATAAAACTAGAACCCAGGAAGCTGAGGTAGGAAGATAGCCAGTTCAAAGCTAGCCTGGGCTACAAAGCAAGACCTTGACTCAAAAACAACCAAAAAGAAATATTTTTGAAGAATAGTTTCTACTGAAACCATAGTTAACATTACTTTCACACTATTGTCAAGTCAAAAAATTATGTGTCAAGCCATCATAAGTAACCATTTGTTCTATTGAAACATAAACATCTAAACCAAACCTCACTCTGATCCATGCTTTCTTCCTACAGCTAAACTTTTGGGGAGCTTTTTTAACTCTTCCTCCTGATCCTCTTCTTTCCTGCCTTCTTCTCCTCCTCCTCCTTCTTGGCTAAGTGTTTTTTACAGCCTTACTGATGCATGCCTGCAGCCATAGCCCTGTAGCATCCGATCCCATCAGATCTTGGAAGCTAAGCAGGGTCAGGTCTTGTTAGTACTTGGACGGGAGACCACCTGAGAACACCAGAAACTGCAGGCTTGGGAGAAGGACCCAGAAATCCACTTCTAAAAACCAATTGGCCACTGAAAACCTCATTAATAGCAGAGAAGCATTGACAGTAGTTTTCATCTGTCATACATAGGGTTACTATGAGTCAGACACTGACTCAGTGGCACCTAACAAGAACTGATGCATAATTTATATTAAATAAATTTCCCCATTAAAACTATAAGTTGATGGATTGAGGGAAATGTATATATCATCACCATGAGCAAGATACAGAACACTTCCATCACCTTAAAACATTTCCTCTTCCCCTTTAAGGCAACTGCCCCTCCTGACCCTGACTTAAGATAAATGGGATACTGACTGTATTATTCGGCTATCATTGCTGTAGAAAAACCAGCCCAAACAAAAGGTTTATTTGGAGCTCACAGTAAGTAGATCAGTCCATAATGGCAGCCAAGCAGGTGCAGTAGAGGTAAGATGCAGGGCCCATGGCAGAAAACCTTATATCTTTGTGAGCAGGAAACAGCAAGCAGAGGTACAAGTCCGAGATAAAAACCACAAAAGCCCTGCCCTCAGTGACTCAATTCTGCCAAGCCTAGACCTGCCTCCCAAAGTTTCACAACCTCCCAGGACAGTACCACTAGCTGGGGACCAACATTAAAGCACATGACCTTTGGGAGAGACTTTAAATTCAAACCATAACACTCTGTCCCGGGCCCCAAAGGTCCATGGCCACTTCATAATGCAGAATGCATTTTATCCAACTTTCAGAGTTCCCAAAGTCTTAACCATTTCAATTATGCTTAAAAGTTCAAGTCCAAGTCTCCATTGAGACTCAAGGCAAACTTAGCGGTGGGCCCGTGAAAAACAAAAACAAACAAACAAACAACAACAAAAAAAACCAAGTTACATACTTCCAACAGATAATGGCACAGAGTAAGCATTCCCATTCCAAAACAGAGGAATGGGGGCAAAGAAAGGAAAAATGAGCCCATAGCAAGACTGATGTCTCACTAGAAAAATTGTCAGTTTAAATCTGGGATCCAGCACATGTAACATTTGGCACCATCTGAGCTCAAATAGGCTTTCATAGCTCTGGCCCTGTGGTCCTCTTGGGCTGGCTCCACCTGTTGCCTGTAGCTGTCCTCAACACACTGTCCTCACATTGCTAGTGTATCAACCATTCTGGGGTCTCCACTGCTGCTCACCCTCAAAGCTTCATGTGCCAGCCCTTCAGAAGCTCTATAGAGTGCACTTAACCCTGACACACATTGCCTGGCCTTGTAGGCTGTCTTCTGGGTCCTAGGTGGCAGCCTCTGTAACCTCTTAACTCTTACATTCTGCATGCCTACAAATCTAGCACTACATAGATGTCATCAAGTTTTGATGCCAGTTCAAGAGGTAACTTCACCTTTTCAAACCACAGCTGCAGCAGTAGTCTGTATATGCACAGGCAAAGAAACCATTTCCCTAGGTGGTCCCCTTTCAGCATGGCATCCTGCAGGTATAAGCAAGTTACATGAAGAAGTGCCCCAAATGCCCATGGTTCCTACTGCTACAACATTGCCTGTCCCTCAGCATGTACCTATGGCCTCATGGGGTGTGCCCTATGATCAGTTGACTGAGGAAGAGCTGACTATGGCCTAGTTAACAGATAGTTGTATGTGTTATGCAGATACTATCTGAAAGTGGACTGCTGTAGCACTACACCTCCTTTCCAGGACATTGCTAAAGGACAGTAGTAAAAGAAAATTTTCACAGTGAGCAGAACTTGGTTGAGCAGTGTACTTGGTTGTACATTTTGTTTAGAAAGAGAAATGGCCAGATGTGCATCTATATACTGATTCATGGGCTGTCGTCAAACAGCATTGCTTTTGACCAAGGAACTCACTAGCTGTACCATATTCTGCACCATTCTGAAGCAGCTAGCTTGATAGACTGGTGGAATGGCCTTTGGAAGATGCAGATCTATACAGACCAGTGGCAATACCTTGTGGGCTGAACCAAGTTTCTCCAGAAGGTGGCATATTCTTTGAGTCAGTGTCCAATATATGGTACTGTTTCTCCAATAGCCAGAGTCCACACACCCAGCAATCAAAGAGTGGAATGGGAATTGTACCACTCACCATTATACCTAGTAATCCACTGGCAAAATTTTTGCTTCCTATTCCTGTGATCTTATGGTCTGCTGACCGAGAAGTCTTGGTTCCAGAGGGGAAAATGTGTCTACCCAGAGGCACAAAAGTGATTCCATTGAACTGGAAATTAAGACTTCTCTCTGGTCACTCTTTGTTGCCCTTGAGTCAAGAGGCTAAAACAGGATTTACAATGTTAGTAGGGGTGATTGATGCAGACTACCAAGGGGAAATTGGACTGCTGCTCCACAGTGGAAGTAAGGAGGGGTAGGTCAGATCTCTTAGGGCATTTCTCAGTATTACTATGCCCTGTGATTAAGGTCAAGGGGAACCTACAACAGTCTAAACCCAACAAGAAGATAAATGCCCTAGACACTTCAGGAATGAATATGTGGGTTACTCTTCCTGGTAAAGAACCAAGACCCACTGAGGTGCTTGCTGAAGGTGGAAAGAATACAGAATGGGTAATAGAAGGCAGCTATGAATACCAGCTACAACCAGCCAACCAGTTACAGAAAAGAAGATTGTAATTGTCATGAGTGTTTCTTTCCTTCTTTGTTTTTGAAAATGTGCATATATGTTGTTGTTGGATGCCGTGAGTCTAATCTGACTCATAGCAACCCTATGAATAACAGAATGAAGCACCCAAATGTGTGTGCCATGCACGCAATCTTTTTATATTTGAACCCATTATTGCAGCCACTGTTTCTTCTCATTTTGAGTAGTGCCACATCAGCAAAAAGAGGTCCCAGGGGCTTTACTCCATTCCCATCATTAAGGTGATTCTTATTTTGAAGAAGCAACTCTTCCCCAATCATTTTCTTGAATGCCTTCCAGCTGTGGGGCTCATTTTCTGGCACTTTATCTGACAGTGTACCTGCAGTCATACTCCTGTGGTGTCCAATCCCGTCAGATCTCGGATGCTAAGCAGGATCAGGACCTGGTTAGCACTTGGATGGGAGACCACCTGGGAACACCAGGTGCTACAGGCTTGGGAGAAAGATCTGGAAACCCACTCCCAAAAAACAGCCATTGAAACCCTATGAATAGCAGAGAAGCACTAACACTACTATTTTGCCTGTTGTACACAGGGTTGCTATGAGTCGCTAACAACAATATTTGACAGTGCTTCTCTGCTATTCATAGGGTTTTCAGTGGCTAATTGTTTCGGGAGTGGGCTGCCAGGCCCTTCTGCCCAGTCTGTCTTAATCTGGAAGCTCACCATGGGTGACCCTGCTGTTATCTGAAATATCGGTGGCATAGTGTTCAGCCTCACAGCACCGTGCAAGTCCCCACAACACTGCCAAGATGACAGACATTTGAGGCTGTGTGTGTGTGTATGTATGTATATATATGTATATATACACATGTATACATATATACATACACACACACACATATATATATACATATATATATATATATATGTATGTATATATACTAAGCAGATATACTTGTTCTCTTCCATTTCTTTATAATGTAACATAACACTGCTTGAGTTAATATCAGTACTTAAATGTTGTTAAATGTTCATTACCATATTTAAGTCATGGATGGCAAAGGATTTTGCCTCCTATGCTGGGGAAGGAATTAATGTGTTTTCAGTCATACCCTGGATAGTTACATCGTTAGGCAGATTTATGAACTTGCTTTTGTCTTTTGTTTTAGAAACTGAACAAGGAGATGTGTTTGAGTGTCAAGTTGACAAAGGGTGGACTTGTGATGATTAGCCTTCATTTTCAAATTGATTAGATTAAGAGATTCCTCAAATTAGTGAAGCACATTTCTGTACCTGTCCTTGAGCGTGTTTCCAGAGAGGACTGAGACGTCCAAGCCTAACTGAGGAAGAGGCTCACCCTGAAGGTGATCTTGTGTGATCCAGTGGGCTTCTAAAGGAGAAAGTGAGGAGGAGAAAGGAAGCTTAGTACATGCTGGGACAGGCTTAAAAACTAACTGCTAGAGCAGAGGATGTCTGTCTGTCTTTCATGTCTCTCCCCCTCCCTCCTCCCTTCTACCAGCTCCTCCCCACCCTCTCCCTGTACTCTCTTATTGCCACCCCCAAAGACAACGGGCAACAGTTTCCTCAGCTTCCACATGGATTCCACATGAGACTTTCTAGGGTGCTTCCAGATCTCAGCACTGGGAGGCTCTTCAGGTTTCCTGCTCTTGGTCTGAATATCTCCAGTCTCTCTACAGGCATAGGTGCGGAACTATCCTGCTGCAGTGTGTAAGCTAATCTAATAAATCCTTTAATACGTGTATCTTTCCTATCAGTTCTGTTCTTCTAGAGAACCCTACCTGATACACCAATTAATAATGTCTTAATGTTAGTTCAAAAGATATGATTTTAGCCTAAACCTTTATGGGTTGTTTGTTTAAATTTTCCTTTACATTAGCAAGAGAGAATATGTTTTGTTAAACTGACTTGTAAGGAAAAGACAGACTCTGGCTAAATGGTGGGGGTTTACTGAAAAGATAAAATAGCAGTTCTGGTGCTAATGGTTGGCCATTCTAGTATCTCATTTTACATCTACGACTCTCCCAGAGCTTTGGTCACTGTCACTATTAACACTGTCTCTCCTCTCAGTACACATTTATGTTGCTTTGCTGTATTTCTATCTTTACTGCTGATTCAGGGATTTTTTCTTTGTTGCTGTTGATATTTTAGACAGAATCTTGCTTTATAGCACAGGCTGGCCTCAAACTCACAATCCTTCCTCAGCCTCCCAACTGCTGGGACTGCATGCCTGTGTCCCCATGCCCAGCTTCCTCCAACTGGTGTTCTCTGCACTTTCCAATTCTAACTCCAGATGAAAATAGATCGATTTAACTAAGATTGTTCAAACTATTTGTATTAGGTTAGGTAATAATCCTAAAATAAAATCGTAAGTTAGGTAACATTCCTAAAATAAAATGCTAAGTTAGGTTATATTTTTACCATTTTTCTTATAATAATTCCACAAACTACTTTTTTTTATATCTAGGGTTCTGTACAAATATCATATTTCCAGAACCTGTCAAACCAGGATACCTCATAAATTACCATACACTTATGGCTCAACCTGAATGGGAAGTGTTTTTTCTATCCAGCCAGTGACTCCACTGCCCACAACATAATGTACAATGTTTCTCTTAATAAAGAGGCAGTTCCATGAGAAAACATCACTGAATGTTGCTGGTATATCCAATACAATAAATATCTACTTGTGCACATACATAACATGCACAGAAAACCACCAGCAGCAGTTAATAGAGATTGATTGCATTTTGCCTGCTTATTTTACTACATGGAAAATGTTTCAAGTGGATGTCAAAACCTAACCCACAGTCATCAGTTATCTACACTGGGCATTTTTAACCTGATACCTCTACTTTGAATTGTGAAAATTATGCTTGGAAGAACTAAACCATGTTATACATTCAGTGGTAGCA
This sequence comes from Pedetes capensis, assembly GCA_007922755.1. NCBI lineage: Eukaryota > Metazoa > Chordata > Mammalia > Rodentia > Pedetidae > Pedetes > Pedetes capensis. The sequence continues at coordinate 28,992 of VMDO01010422.1, forward strand.
GATAGTTATCTATCAAAACCTAACGTAGAATAGTTCTTGTTAGAGGGCCTATGGTATAGTCTGGACTAATGAGGGGGATTCAACTTTAATTCTCAAATACTAGATCTGTAGCCTTAGGTCTATCCACCTCTAAGCGACCCACCATTAGAGGTACAGTCTGGGTAGTGTGGGGCCCTAAATTATGTGTTTATAAAACTTTTCCAAATGACTCAGACATTTAGCTATTTTTGGATACCACTGGCTGAGGAAATCACTGTGGTTATTAGGACTTGTTTCATTCATTTTTATTTGATTTGAACTTCCCAAAAGGAGCTCACTACCTCTGGACATTGTAAATGAGAATAAATGTAAAATAATTTAAACATTATGGGTAAACTAATTTACATATTTACTAATAATTAACTTTCATTTATTTAATTATTGTATACTATTTGAGGCACTTTATTAACAGCTTTATTTATATTGTTGTTGTTAGGTGCCATTGAGTCAGTCAGACCCATAGCAACCCTATGTACAACATATGAAATAGTACCTAACACTATGCCATGCTTGGCACTATTGTCAATGCTTCCCTTCATAGGGTTTTTGATGGCTGATTATTTTTAGAGTGGGCTGCCAGGTCCTTCTCCCAAGCCTACAGCACCTGATATTCCAAGGTGGTCTCCCATCCAAGGACTGACAAGGACTGACCCTGTTTAGCTTCTGAGATCCAAAATGGTGTGGCTGTGGACTTCTACTTATATTAGTTGATTTAAATTTTCACACAACCCTATGATAAGATACATTTATTAACTTTTGTCTACAGACAGAAAACTGAGAAAGAAGAAGTTAAATACCTTTCCAAGTTTGCACAGCTAGGATATGACTGGGCAAGGAAGTCTGACTCTAGAGGTTATACTCTTGCTTCCAGCACTTAGATCCAGTACAAATTTACATATCTAATAATTAACTTAAGCACAGAAGCAACTACTTTACTATGCACAAGTCAGGAGCAGTCTTGTTTAATCATGAAGAAAACTTCTTATCCCTACAGGATTAATAAACATATCTAATGGGTGTAGATGGATGCAATGTTTCTGTCTGAGGTCCTGTAACCCTATCCCCAATATCTTCGGTCTACCTTTCCCTCTGTCCCTCTGACTTTCGCTATCTGTTTACTGGGTCTCATAATAACTTTTAATGATGTCAATAAGAGACTTTCAGGTCTCCTCTGAAGCTGCTCACCATAAATTATTAAAGAGTAAGATTTGCAATTCTTCCAAAAACAAGTTTCTAGAATCATAGCAAAACTTTTTTTTGCGTTCTTGTTCATTTTTTTGTTAAACTGGGTAAGTAATAGACTAACAAAATCCAACCTCCTTTTGAAAGTTAATCTAATGGTTTGCCTCAGTTTTACTAGAAAATTCATAAACATAGAATATCACCTTTGTGGTTAGACTATTGGTAGATTACATCCAGAGTGTATGAACTATACATACATTTTGTAAAGCCTTAACTTTAGGCACGTTCAGATCATCACAAGCAGGCATGCAGTGTGTCATATGTCTTCTCCAACCCAAAGTCCTATCAAATATAGAGAACTTTCTGCTCCTGAAGGCATTTGAGATTGTGTCAGGTCCTACTAGTCTTCTATCTATGGAAGGAGTTTTATTATTTAGCCTAAAATTGGTGATAAGCTTTTGGGAGCATTCCATCAAAACTGGATCCCACAAGGAAATTTTAAAAAATAACTTTCTTTTCCTTTTAGATGATGTACATTTGCCAAATGCAATGGACTCATTATTTTGCACATCCAAATCTATATGTAAATTATAAAGTGGTTCTGAAAGGCAAAACAAGTTATAAATGTTCATTCCAAGGAATGTAAAACACAGTGTGTTTCAAAGTTTTTAAAAATTATTTTGCCAAATTCCAGATGAATTTAGTTACTTTTAATAAAGTCTCTTGTTCTCATAGTGCGTTAAGTACAGAATAAAATCTGTTAAGCACATTTTGTTCAATTTCACCAAAAGTACATAACCAATTATCAATAATAAGTCTAGGGCTAGGACTACTGCATTTACCAAAATTACTTTCTACTTTACTCTGACTTATGAAAACAGCATTTTAAAGGAAATAAGTATCAAAAAAAGCACCATTGTATTTAGTGAACAATGTAGTTTCAGAGTGGGGGAAAAAATCAGAGCAATGAACTCTTGCAGTTGGTTTAAGTCTATCATTTTGCATATTCACCAAGCCATAGAATATTATAAAACTATTTATCTTAGAAATAGAATTCAAATTACTAAATAGAATATTTCCCTCCTGTATAAATCAACTTAGTACTTATGAACTCCATTTTAATAAGTAAATTTGTTCAATATGCAGATCAAACTCCAATGTTAATTAAACTCTTTCTAGAAAATCCTGAGTAATAAAATTCAAATAGAATTTAAATTATAATTACATGAAATTTGATTTCTATTTTGATAAGTTATTTTCTCATAGTGACTTGCATTTTAATTGGAAAGGTCTTTGATTCTGTGTAACCAAATTTTTAGCTATGGAATTTTCCACTAGGACATATGAGCCCCTAAAACTTAAAAACCAAGTTAGAAGTGAAGGATTTGTGTTGAATCAACTAAAGAGATGATGAATGTTAAGAGGGAAAATGATAGAGTTGGGGGGGGGGAAGTAAGCAGAACCAGAGATGAAGGCAGGTTGCACAATTATGGGCCTGGGACAGGGAAAAATAATTAAGCATCTCCTGACGAAGGATACTCTTTGAACAGAGCCAGGACAATCATTAAATTGTGCAAGGCTGTGGATCTTTGGTCTGTCCTAGAATCTGGGCACAAGCAGTTACCAATGAAGAACAGAAAGGGAAAAACAATAAGAAAAGAGAAAGCTGGATGTTATTGTTATTGTTAGGTGCATTGAATTGTGTCTGACTCACAGCGACCCTCATAGGGTTTTCAAAGGCTGATTGTTTCAGGGTTGCCTCCAGAGTGGATTGCCACATCCTTCTCCCATTTTTGTGGTGCTGGGAATCGAACCCAGGACCTCAGAGACTGTAGAGTGGCACTCTACCAACTGAGCTAAATCCCAGCCCCAAAAGCTGGATAACTATAGCTTAGTCCATGATCAGCTCAGTGGTTACTTGCCTTGAAACAGCACTGAAGAGATGGAGGTGACAGCTTTTCAGCTGGGATATCAGTGTTGGGGTGAGTAATACTATACTAAATGTATCCTTTTTCTTAGAAAAATGGCCACAATGACAGCAAGTACTAGAAGCTAAGAAGTATGTGGCATCATGGGACAAGAGATTTATGAGTAGTTGATGCTATAGCAGCATTCCATAAATTGCTTCAATTTAGGGATTCTAGGCAAAGTCAATTCCTCAGGTTATAGTCTTTTAGTTCATTGACTTTTTTATTAAACAATTTTATTGACTCATAATAGTGAGCAAAAAGTATATGATATTAGAAATATATTAGGAACAGCTTTTGATATTAGGAATTCCTGAGACACCTCAGGAACTATAAAGTCCTCATTCCAAATGCTAAAGATTAGTGTGTTGAAAAATTAATGTTTAGAAAAACTAGTGGAAGCAAATAGAATAAGACCTTTTCTAAGTTGCTTCTTTATTGTTATTTAATTAAAATACGGTATAATGAATTTCATCATGGGATTTTCATACAGTTGTATCATGTACTTTGTGTTTATTCTCTCCCTCATTACCTCTTATGTTGCTCCCCCCACACTAATCCACTCCCGCCCCTAGATCCACCCTGATGTTCTCTAGTCTTGCGTACATATTTTTTTTCATTTTAAGATAAAAATACCTTTTGCATGTGAGTGAAAACATATGGTATTTCTTTCTGAATTTCCCTTATTTTCATTTTCCTGTGAATGGTATAATTTCATTCTTCTTTATGGCTAAATAATATTCCATTATGTACATGTACTACATTTCTTTGATCCATTCATCTGTTGATGGACATCTCAGCTCATTATATACCCTTGCAATTGTGAACAGCACTGCAATGAACATGGAAGTACAGGTATCTTTATGACCTAGATTCTTTTGAGTATATGCCTGATAGTACTGTGGCTAATACAGTGAATCTTAATAAGCATGTCCAAATACATAGCATGAAATATACACAAGTTCATAAGGAGCCTGAAGAGGCAAAGCTGGTGGCAGGATTCAAAACAGAAGTTCTCAAACAAAAGAAAGGACAATATATAATTATAGCAAGACCACAGCCAAACAATTCAGTGCACTATGTTTCTAATCATCACAACTTTCTTAGCAATTACTACTAATATGAGCAGCCTAATACCCAATAAATTCAACCTTGGTCCAGAAAAAAAGTCTATATGCATTTTCCACATGGTAAACTATTATTGGATCATACATTACCATACTAGAATGTTTGTCATACTGGGGCTGAGTGCATTCTAAGCAAGTGGTCTACCATTGAGCTACATGCCTGGCCTCTGAATTATTTTAATTAATACTACGACTTTATGGAGTTTCATTAAATCTTATAATCTCCCATAAATATTATCTTTTAATTTTAATCAGAACTATTGTGGACCTTAAGTATATTTGTGAGCTCTTAGGAATGAAAAGATATTTCAAAGTGAAGGATGTTTTTATCATTAACCTTCAAAGTAACTTATAGCTGTCATGAGATCAATATGCAACATCTAGAGATAAGAAAAGAACATGAGATAGAATGCCACAACACCCAAGCTCAGTCAAATATGTGGTACAGAAAAAAAGAGTGAAGAAATATAATGACCCAAAAGTAGAAAAGTCAGGAGTCTGAAGCCTCCACATACAAACCTAAAGGTAGCCACATCTATACAGATGATAGATTGCTTCAGAATATTTTGCACAAAGTAATAGCACAAAAAATTAGGAAACAAAGAATGATCTGCAAGTGTTATTGCCAATGTATAAGCCTTTAAAAAAGCCTGCTCAATAGTTGGTCCTTGCCTGGCATTTGGGAACTTAGATTTTAGGAAGAAAATTTCTTACCATTCCTAGAACTGGTAAGAGTCACTCACTGTGCTGAAACTCTGTAAAAACAATGTGATTTAAGTTGAACATTGAGCACTAGAAAAATTCAGTATCAGCTAGTCAGAACAAGCCTACATGATCAGATCCCAATAAAATTGGAAACTAAGTCTCTGATGACATACTCTAGTACACAATATTTCACATGTGTTTACAACTCCCCACTGGTAATTAAGTGGCACTCTGTGACTCTAATGGGCTGGGATTTAGTTCAGTTGGTAGACTGCCACTCTGCAGACTCTGAGGTTCCAGGTTCAATTGCCAGCACCACAAAAATGGGAGAAGGATGTGGCAATCCACTCCCAAGGCAATCCCGAAACAATCAGCCACTGAAAACCCTATGAGGGTCACTATGAGTTGTACACAACTCGACAGCACCTAACAAGTGTGACTCTAACAGAGGCAGCTGCCAGGTCCATTTCCACTCATGATGGGTAGACTGAGTCCCCACATGAGGAAGGGTACCTTTAAAAGGCATCAGAAGGAAAATCCACTGAGAGGGGAAAAAGTACCTCAAAGCCTTTGATGGGAAAGTCCACTGAGAGGGGAAGAGTACCTCAAAAAAGGGTCTCTTCAAGGAAAGGGACTTGTAATATTGCCTTTTCTTTTTCCTAAACTTGAATTGGTCACTGTCTTCTTCATATAGTAAATTTCTGGGAATTACTAACGAAAAACAAGTAATAAGTGTAAATATATAATCTTCTGACTCCCTGAGCAGAGCTCATTCAGATTGGGAGCTAAAAAAGCCTCCCTAGCAGACTTACAATGAAAGAATTCTTAAATGACTTCCAACAGCTTAAACTCCTTTAGTTAACACAAACCACAGTTTCTATACCAACGGCCCTCCAGCAAGTAAAACAATCTGGTAAGTCAGAACATCCATCCCAGCAAGCAAAACAATCTGATAAGATAGAACACCCATTTTTCTTATTGTGAACTCAATAGGGTGACACATTTACTATAGTTTAGCTGCCCCTAATTCCCAGATGAGAACAAAGTGATTTACAATAGTTAAACTACCGCTAGTTAAGAGTAGTTTATAATAGTTAAATTGCCTCTAGTTCCCAGTAAAAATAGAGTAAACAATAACTTAGACGTAGAACATAAACATAATCACAAATGCTCGGACATCTTAGTTCAAACTAAACACAATTTGTCTCTAAGTTATCTCTTACTCTGATCACCACGTAACACTTTTGTGATAATCTAATGAAATAATTATTAACAAAACCTTGTTGTAATCCATCAATGCTGCCAATTCTCTTTGTCCTTTTTCTGACCTTCCATATGGTTTAGTGAATTTTAGTTTCTGTATATAAGGCTGAGCTATTTGGGAAATAAACAGAACAGATTCACACTGCCTCCGAGCTGCTGTGTCTGCTGTTACCCAATTGCCGACTCCTCATGTGCCTTCCGGAGACCCTGCATTTCATCTAGGCTGCAGCTGGACTGCAGCAGGCAGCCTCTTTAGAAACTGCCTGTAGCCATACCACTGGGACATCCAATTCCATCAGATCTTAGAAGCTAAGCAGGGTCAGGCCTGCTTAGTACTTGGATGGGAGACCACCTGGGAACACCAGGTGCTATAGGCTTGGGAGAAGGACCTGGCAACCCACTCCCAAAAACCAATCAGCCACTAAAAACCCTATGAGCAGCTGAGAAGTACTAACAATACTGTTTCGCCTGTTGTATGTAGGGTTGCTATGAGTTGGACACCAACTTGACAGCACCTAACAACTTTAGAAGCTCATTCCTGATTTCCTTGGGACTGTACCCCATGAACTTTTTCTCATTGTGGACTTTGCTTTGAAGCCTTTTACCATAAAAGACCATAGCCATAACTATGACTATTCGCTGAGTTCTATGATCCTCCTAGAATGTCACCTAACCAGGGGTTAGCTTTCCATTACTATACCAAATACCTAACATAATCAACTTATCTGGAGAAAATGTTCATTTTTGCTCACAGCTTTAGAAGTTCCAGTCCATGATCCATTGCTCTGGGTCTGTGGTTGCACATCATAGCAAAAGCATGTTGCAAAGCAAAAGTGCTCACATCATGGTTGGAAAGAAGGAGGAGGAGGAGGAAGAGGAAGAATTGGGTCCCTAATATCTCCAATATCTTCTTAAAAGAGCATGTCTGCAATGTCCTGAACACTTCCCGCTAAACCCATCTCTCAAAAGTTCCACCAACTTTGAGTAGAGCCACAGGCTGGAGACCAAATCTTTATCATATAGGCCTTTGAGGGACATTTGAAATCTAAACTATATTACCAAGGAATGGACCTAGGCACTTTTGACCCTCCATCCACAGTCATAAGATGTAAAATAACTATGGAGAAAAGTCAGACAGACACTGAATTTTGTTCACCCAAATATCCTTCAACTTCCCAACTTAACTGCATTCATATTCATTTATTTAACATATTTAGAACTTCTTGATAGTCTTTACTGTTCTCATTATAAATCTCTATTCTCTTTTCAAAGAGTAGAAAAACCATTTTTTCATTGTATTCACCTAGCCAGCCTTTTTATTTTGTCTTCCCACCAATAGTTTTCACCCACTACCACTTTAGCATCGATGAATTGTGCATAGCAGCCACTACCTATCCTCTTACCATCTTACATTGTAGATCTCATTTCTAATTCACTAAAATCTCATTCTCCAAATCTCATTTGACTGACCTTTCTCACTGTTAGCTACTTCTACCCTCATTGCTTACTGTTGTTGCTGTTAGGTGCTGTGGAGTCGTGTTGTGTCCGACTCATAGCAACCCTCATAGGATTTTCAACGGCAGATGTTTCAGGATTGCCTTGGGAGTGGGTTGCCATGTTCTTCTCCCATTTTTGTGGTGCTGGGAATCGAACTCGGGACCTCAGAGACTGCAGAGTGGTGCTCTACCAACTGAGCTAAATCCCAGCCCTCCATTGCTTATTAGAATACCCAAATTAAGTAGTAATTTGGGAAAGTAGACATGTACTCCAGGCCAATAGGAGAAAGACTAAAGTCTTAACCTATAAAGTCTTTAATTGCTTGATCCCTCCTACTATTCTAGCTTGAGCTTTAATCTCATTCTTCTCTGGACTCTGACTGTGTTGGTCTTCTTTACCCTGGAAGAATTAAAAGTAGATAGGGTTTGTTTTTCTTGGCATTTATCTCCACTGCTCCTTGAACAGCACCTGAAGCATATTATGTACTAACCATTTTTGAATGAACAAATGAATGAATGTAGTCACTGTCCTAGATAATGCATTAGATTAAAAGTTAAATAAAATATAGTCTCTCCACAAAGGAACCCAAGAGGTGAGATAAGTGGGTATACGCCATTGAATTACAAAGCAGACATTATCTATGAATGAAAATAGAAGAAAATGTCTCCTTTTACAAGGGTGACCAATGGAGAAATGGTACAGTGTAAATGGCTTCTTGTCCTAGCTTTTCTCCCAACCCCCACCCCATGCAAAGATACAAGCATATCTAGCCTGGATTCAAGCTCCTGTCCCATTCTTTCTTCCTCCTTGTTCTAAAATTTTCTCCAAAGTTCAGTTAGGGAGATCATGATAAAACACAGTTCTAATATACTATCTCAATGATTAAAACAGCTAACAGTTTTGGGTCATGAAATAAGTTGTATGACAATAGAGCCTCGATGAATTTTTATTAACATGTATTAAATTGTACAAAGGAAGGGGCTTCATTATGACATTTCCATAAAAGCATATAGTGTAGTTTGAGCATTTTCACACTCTCTAATACTCTTTATTGCCTGAAGCCATACCACTGTGGAGTCCAATCCCACCAGATCTCAGAAGCTAAGCAGGGTCAAGCCTGGTTAGTACTTGGATGAGAGACTGCCTGGGAACACCAGGTGCTGTAGGCTTGGGAGAAGAACTCAGCAACCCATTCCCAAAAAACAATCCATTGAAAACCCTATGAATATCAGAGAAACATGACAATATTATTTCATCTGTTATACGTAGGGTTGCTATGAGTCGATATGGCCTCAACAGTACCTAACAACAACAACAATACTACTTATTATCTCCCCGCACTTCTTTCCCATTCCCTTTCTACATTCCTAGATTTATTTCACTTAACACTTTCTGAAAATGCCATAATTTCATTGTTCTATATGGCTGAGTAAAACTCCATGAAGTATATATCCAAAGTATCTTTATTTATTCATCTGTTGATGGGCACCAAGACTGGGTTCCATAATTTGGCTATTGTGAATAGTGCTGCAATAAACATGGGTGTGCAGGTGTCTCTATAGTAAGATTATTTTATTCTTCTGGGTATATACTCAGAAGTGATATGGCTGGATCATATGAAGTTCTATTTTCACTCATTTGATTTTCATAGTGGCTGGACTAATTTATATTCCATAAGTACTGAATAAAATTTCCTTCTTCCCCACAGCTTTTACACAGCCTCAATGACTTCTAAAGTGAAAAAACAATACAAGATACTATGATAGGCACTGGAGATGCTAGATAAGGTCAGAGTTATGCACAGGAAATGGACTGTACAAGTCCCAGGAAAGTATACCACAGCTAGAGAATGAAAAGGCCATTATTCTTATTGTCAATATCTTTAAAATTTCCTTGAACCGAATCCCTTTCTAAAACTGCCTTTTTTTTCAATTCCAGGATACTATCCTCTACTTCTTCTCTTTCTCAATCTCATACTGTTTTCCTGAGTCATTTCATCTAATTATTTCCCTCTCCTTCACCGTAAAAGAAGGTATCCCCTAGGTTTCATTCTTGAGCCTATTCTCAAATCTTATACATTCTGTCTGCAGTAACTTCTATGTGATTGACAGTTGAATATGCCCACCTGTCTAGCTCTGAACTCAGAATAATATCTTCAGCTCTCTCCAAAGAGACAGGTAACTAACCACTCAAGTTCCAATTAAAATCAAAATTAAACTTATATTGTCAATAAAGTGTTCTTCTCTTTGTATTCCTTAAATTAACATCATATCAATTGATTCATTGTCAACCTAAGCAGTTCTCAGAAATGAAAAGAGGTGATGTGCTTTATCTCATTCGTTTGCTTATTGCAAATTTTCCAAGGAAAAATAAAATAAGACCATCTTTTTTTTTTTTTTTTTTTTTTTTTTTTTGCCAGTACTGGGGCTGTGAACTCAGGGCATTGCACATGCTAGGCAGGTGCTCCACCACTGAGCTGCACCCCCAGTCTCTTTTATTGGTATTTACAGAGTCTCATTAAGTTTCACAAGCTACCTATGACCTCAAAAATTCATGATCTTCCTGCCTCAGCCTCCCCTGTTGCAAAAGAGACTCCTGAAATAAATATATATAATATTATATTCCTTTAAATAATCTTCTACAGCCCTCAGACTCCAGTTCTATTTCATACAACATATTAAGATTATTTTTCTGAAAAAGGAAAAAAGCAGAGTTTAAACTGTTAATTAAAAAAATTATAGAGTAACTTCCCAATAGACAAATATGTTAAACATAGGCATAAATGTATAAAAGTATATTCTAATCTTGATAGCATTAACCTTTAAGGATAAAAGATAGAAGACAACAATTTATAGCTCAAAACAGCTACAGCTTGTAGAAAATGAACAGCATTTTATTTTACCATATTACAAAAGCTAAAAAGAATTAACTGTATAAAATATAATCATAATTCTTAATGCCTCAAAAGTCTTAACTTTGTAAATCCCACGAAGCTAGTAAAATCTGATATACTAATATGAATGGCCAGGTGGTATAGTAATACTTTAACTCCCATGGTCCATTTAATATGAGCTACAATGCTTGGGTACAGAAGGCCAATTAAAGATGAAGAGTTACGAAGTGTTTTTCCAGCCTCATGAATTAGGACAGACCCAGTGCAGTCTATTGCCATTTGGTGCCTAACACTTATCTAAATCATCCAAACTACTGGAGACCTTATAAAGTCACCCAATTCTTCTAACTCAATTCTCAGGAAACTATCCCTATAGGAGGGCTCAATATCTCCCAGTAGGCTTTTTGTAGTAGTTATTTCAAACATCTTTTTCATAGCTATAGTCGATAATCCAAAATCCATAAGAAACTACATTTGACAAGCTAAGGCACAGTTTTCTAATCAATCAGAACACCATGGGTCATAATGATATAAAATGATAACAAATACTATTTCTTCACTCTTTTGCCTGCCTATTATTAACTCTCCTCTACGCGTCTGTCAGCTTTTCCTGCTGTGTGGGTCTTGCATGTTGCTGTAAGAGACAGATGCTCACATGCAAATTTACTCCTCATGGAGTCAACTGCCATGAAGATTTAAGAGAGGGAGGTAGATAAGTTCTCAGTGATAGAAATCTTCAGAAAACGGGGGGGAGGCTGGGGATTTAGCTTAGTGGTAGAGTACTTTCCTAGCATGCTTAGGGCCTTAGTTTGAGCCTCAGCACTACCTAAGTGAACATGAGATGGATGCTCATATGGAAAATTTACAGAGAGCAAGGCACAGCACTGCACACCTGTAATTCCAGTGACTCAGGAGGTAGAGGCAAGAGGATCTCGAGTTCGAGGCCAGAGGGAGCCTGCATAACTTAGTGAGACCCTATCTCAAGATAAAAAATAAAAAAGGGTCTAGGGATTCAGTTCCATGGTGGAATGCTTACAAAAATAAGTGTGAGCCCCTGGGTCCAATCTCCAAGTACAGGAAGGAAGGAAGGAAGGAAAAAAAGAGAGGGAAGGAGGAAGAGAGAGAAGGTGAGAGAGAGAAAGAGGGAGAGGGAGGGTGGGAGAGAGAAAGGGAGAGGGACAGAGAAGGAGAGAAGAAGGGAGGAAGGGGGAGAGAGGGAGGAAGGGGGATGGAGGAAAGGGGAGGGACGGGGAGAGAGAGAGAGAGAAAGAAAGAGAGAGAAAGAGAAAGAAAGAGAGGGAGGAAGGGATGGAGGGAGGGAGGGAGGAAAAGTTATAAAGAAAATATCAGTAACAACAATTGTTAGACTACTTGAACAAATCAAAGATAACAAACCGGGTCAAGGTGTGGAGAGAATGAATTTGTCAAGGGCTGGAATATTCCATACCTCCACTCTCTCCCAAGGAGAAGGGGTAAGTATGTCAGAAACTGCTGCTTCCCTCTAAAGCCCTGTAATGAATATTTCCATCACAGTACCCTCAGATCTTTGAGCATCAATTCTCTAGAACTCAAAGTTTCAGTGGCTGTCTGAGGGTCTTAGAGTAGCTTATCATAGCAGAATAAATGTGGCCTTAGTAGAACTGGTCTTCACACCCATAGATTGCCAGGCCTAAGAAGGTGAGCCATGCTGGAAAGAGAAAAAGAGGCTGGAGCCATTTACCTCTAGGTATCCCTCCTGGCAAAGGTAGGAAATACCAATAGTTTCCTCATGGAGTCAACTGCCTTGAGAGATTAAGAGATGCAGTTAGATAAGTTCTCAGTGATGGAAATATTCAAAAAACACGGGGTTGGTGCTGAAGTTCAGTAGTAGAACACTTGCCTCGCATGGGTGAAGCACTAGATTTGATGCCTAAGACTGCCAGAAAAGAAAAAAAGACCTTCAAAATAACACCTGACACACACAGACACACAGATAAAGATACACACACACACACACACACACACACACACACACACACAGCGTCCAAGAGGAAAAACCTTTGGCCTGGAATATATGTCAGGCCCAGAAAGTTTGATCATCACTAGCCATCTCCCAAGTGTATTTCTGTCTTGTTTTCTTTCTTTTCTCCATCTTTTTCCATTTAGTGAAGTTAGTAATAAAATAAGAAGGCTACTCTTTGGGCTTCTATAATAAAATACATGAACTGTGCAGTTTTAAAAAAACAAAAAATGAATTTCTCACTGTTCTGAGGGCTGAGAAGTTCAAGATCCTGTCTCACACAATGGTGCCTTCCCTCTGTATCCTCACAAGGTGGGAGGAATAAAGTCTCTCTGGAGCTTCTTTTATTTAGGGCTCTAATCCCATTCACAAGAGCTTCATGATCTAATTACCCCCAAAGGTCCCACCTCTAATATCATCACTTTGGGAGTTGGTTTCGATACATGAATTAGGAGGGGACACAAAGATTCAGATGATCTGGAGGTTAAAACAGAAAAGAAGCTGAGCATACTCTCTTCCCTTTACAAAGGTTCCCATCTGCTATAGAAAAGGAAGCTAAAGTTATGGCTAAGTAGGGGAGAAACTGCCAGCAGCTAACTTCCTGTAGAGGAAGGAGTCAAGATCTTCACTGAAGATTAAAATGTTGAATATTATGTGAACTGAGATTTTTGCTTAATGAACTAGCACTGTAATTGTGATTTAACAGGACCAGAGCTATAAGACTGATATTACCAGAAAGAAACAAGAAATATCTCAGACCTGCAAGGATTTCAAGGATTATACAAAAAGCATTGCCCCTCTGAACAAGTTTTAAGTGGCATGGAAGATAAAAATAAGACTGTGCCCTGATTACATGAATCACATTTTAACATCCAAGCAAACTTTGCCCCAGCCCTTCATTTTAACAAGTGAGCCAAACCACCTAAACATAAATTATGGATCTTACTCATTTATAATAGGCAGGCCAAAGCAGCCAAGTAGGTCTTTAAGGCCACAATTTTCTTTGATTATCAATATTCCATCTTGCTAATGGAGATAACATATCAAGGAAAAAAATCTCTTGCCAAAAACATTAAGCATCTGACTTAAGTTTTTCAAACCCAACCATTCCCTAAGCAGGTAGGAAATATTCGCAATATTCCTGACTCATTCTCAGAAAACATCCATAAGATGGTTTTATTGAAAAAAGTACTTGGAAAATAATATGCAAGTAAAGTAAGTCATAGAACCAACAGGAGGCCACCAAATGGATAAGAAATTTTCATCTCTTTGAGCACTGTATAAAAAGCTTAGCTCCTAATTCTGTTAATCAATAATGTCCTTTACCCTGACTCATATTAGCATGCGTCTCTCAAGAGTTCCAGCAGGAGTGGGGCAGGATGAATGCCTATGAAAAGAATTTAAGAGACGTCTGTCTTCTAAATCATGACTTAGAGGGAGAGATAAGGGCTGAACAAAAATCAGATGTAGCAGCTTTCTCCATTTTACCAAACTGAGTAGACTCCAATGAATTAGGTTTCCTTTATTATAATCAGGTTCAAATTATAAGTTCAAAGGTGCTCAAAAGCTGAAATTGAAAGTGAACATTTTATTTTCTATTGCTTGCCCTACAACATTCCTCCAAAGGCCTATATTTTCACTGTCTATATAAAGTCTTGCTTCAAGAATACAAGGACCCACCAATGTTAATTATTAATTTTCTAATAGCTGGTCCAACATCCAAAGAGCAACAATAAGCTTCAAAAACTATGATTTTGAACCCCAAATCTCCATGGCAATGGTCAGCATTCTAGCATTATTACAGTTCTGAGCACATGCCTCCCAATCAACCTGAACAGAGAGGCAGTCCAATCTAAGTGAGTTGTGACTCATGAACAAAAGCCTATAAGAACAACACTCATCTTTTCTGTTGTGATGATTGTACACATTTCTTAGAACCAGAGTCACTGTGACACAATGTCAAAGGAGTTTGGAGATCCCTCCACCCTCCCTTAAAATTAGAAAGATAGTCTCTTATTAGTGGATATTTTGCTATTGAATACAAGAAAAATAATATTTTCAATGTGCAGTAGATAATCACAACTAACTAAATGCCTAAGGTTAAAGAGTCATGGCCACTGAGGAATCTCACAATAATAGAAAACACCATTTTTGGCTTTGTTACTGTCACCCTTCAAAATGAGACAATGACACTTCGTTAGTTCTAGACTGATAAATAGCCTGTAAGAAATTCTGGCTTAAAAATATCTTCTTTACCCACCATCTATCTCTTTAGAATTAGACCCTTATCAAACCATAATTTTGACTTCAGATTCTGGCCCTTAGCTCATATTATATATTAGATTCACCTGAAGATCAGTTAAACCTAAATATTCTCCATGCTACATTCTGAGATTTATTGATTCAATTGGTTTGGTGTAGAGTCCAAACAAGGCAAACAAACAAAAAGTAGAAATTTATACTGCTTATGGCAATTTTATGCCTAGACCCAATTCTTATTAATCATCATGGTTTAATTAGAGTACAAAAGCCTGACATGGACTTGGAAAAGTTAGACCCAAAGTGAATTTTAGAACACCTGCCCTGAAAGTCTATTTATTATTATTGACTTCTTTCAGAAAAGTAGCACAGAGATATTTGACAAGCATCGTCTTTGCTACAGTCCTTAGCTCAGCGGGGATTTTCTCTACTGCAGATGGAGGAAATTTTCACAGAAACAATAACTAACCCCACAAAGGTCACCCAGCATTCTTTGTCACCCCAACTGGGAAAATAATAACAAGTTAAATTTAAGTAACGCCTTCCTTCCAAAGAAAACACACACTTCCATGTGCAGAAAGGTGCCAAGAATAATTATTTTCTCCTATGTCAATGTTGTTACTTAGCCCCACAGGTTTTTTAAAAAATGGGAGAGTTTATGGCAGATCCCACTTCTACACCTCATTTTCAAAAGTTATGACACTAATAAAAAAAGATTTAAAATCATTTCAGAGTGCTGTAAGTGTATGGGAAAAACAATTTATTTCTTCAATGTAGCAAAACTAGCTGTTCCTACAACAAAAGAAAAATAATGCTGGCTTTCTAAAATATTACAAGTTTTGTTCAAAACACAGGACCATTTGAAGATAAGTTTCAAAATAAATGGTTGTTTTTTTTATTTTAATCCAAAAGCAAACCTTACTCCTCTATAATTTATTTTACTAAAATGCCAGCCAAATATAATGTGTACTTTGCAATTTGGTAGCATGAGTTCTACAATTACCAGAGCATATCATTGTTGTCTGAGCACTTAAGGAATTAGGTATGTCTTACGGCATTAAGCCAAGGCCAGGAGATTATGATGGCAACATGTTAGAAGTTAAACTGCTCTGATACAAATATTTCATTTATTTTACAGTTAAACTACTTAGCAACCAAATGTAAAATAAGCAAAAATTTAAGATCACATTACCTCTGGATAATGTTCTTAGCAGCCAAGACTAATGGCTATGAGTCCATCTGCTTCTCCCAATTTGATTTCTTGAAGCAATTCTAACTGCTAATTAACTGTGAAAAAGTGTGCTGTGAACTTTTCACCTGACACTTCTGAAAGCGTAAAAGTTCTTAGGCTCACTCAGAGCACTGCATATACAGTCAATTGCCATTTTAAGTGACCTGATGTCCTGAAGAACAGAGCATCTACCTGTGATTGTTTAGCTCTTAAGAAACTCTTTTCTCTTTCTTAGCTGATATGCATAAACACCTCCATTTGTCTGTTTTTGAGTGATTTGGTTTGCTTCTCTAGCAGACCATAGTTCAATAGACTATCTGACTCTAGAAGAGAAAAACTGACTCTTACCTTAAGGCAGCCAGCATGTGAGGTGGCCTACCTTATGGTCCAGGTCCCAGGCTCCAGAGTGAAATTTTTTTTGCTGTTTCTTTTGGCTTCCCAGACTACAAAACTGTTGGCATCACCTGGGGAGCCTTAAAAACCGCTGATGTCAGCCCCTCCCCTAGAGATTCTGATTAAATCTGCCTGGGAAGAACCTTGGGCATTGGGGAATTTTAAAATGTCTCCCAGCTATTTTAATATGCATTCAAGATTGAGAACCACTGACTTAGGAGGAGGTCCTAATTAGTCCTAATTATTGCCACCTACAATAATTAGATCAGTTTGCCTTCAGTAACCACCAGAAGCTGATGACTCTTAAGACCCTCTGAACTGCAATCCCAGTGATACAGTTCTACACAACTGTTCACCTGACATGTTTTCCCATCCTGTCATCTCCACATATTCTTCCCCTTTGCCCTGGAAAGGTCCCAGTCTACACCTGCAAAGCCACCCAAGTCCTAACAACTATTTCCTTACCCTCTTCTCTGAAACCAGACTCACAAGGGAAGACCCACTTTTCCTTGCAGTTTGCTTAAGAAGGGCCATTTTCCATCCCATATCCAAGTACCAGTGATGTAAAAATGGAGCAGGGGAACCCTTTACTCTTCATTGTTATTTGTAAACCATATTCATAGGGTAGGGATTTACCTCAGTTGATAGGGCGCCACTCTGCAGTCTCTGAGGTTCCGAGTTCGATTCCCAGCACCACAAAAATGGGAGAAGGACGTGGCAATCCACTCCCAAGGCAATCCCGAAACAATCAGCCATTGAAAACCCTATAAGGGTCGCTATGAGTTGGATGCTACTTGAGGGCACCTAGCAACAATGTACCATATTCACAGCTTCCTCCCTGAAAACCCCTAGATCCTTTTAAGATCCCTCTTCTTTTCAGACACTTAGAGGCGCTCTCTCTCTCTCTCTCTCTCTCTCTCTCTCCTTCCCCCTACCCTCCCTCCCCCTCTCTCTTCCTCTGCCTCTCTCTCTGTTTCCTGAAGATTTAGTCCATCTTTATTACTCTCTCTACCACTCCTCCTGACATAGTTCCTGTAGATTTCAGCATCTTCTTAATTCCTTGACTTCTTTTACCTACAATTATCTTGTCTGATGCCTCACACATGCCACACTCTCCCACCATCATACAGTACTTCTCAAACTTCAGCCAGCACCACATCACCTGGAGTCTTGTTTAAAATGTAGGTGGCAAAGCTTAGGATTCAAGAGGCACGGAGTAGAAGCTGAGAATGTGCACTTCTCAACAAGTTCCCAATGATGCCAATGCTGCTGGTTTGGCATGGCTTTGACAGCCATGGCATTAGATTCTAATAACTGCGATTTGTTACTGCCAATAACCACACTCACTCCACAGTCTCCACTTCTAATATCCTAGTCTCCACAACAAGGATATTGTTGGATTATCTTTACCCCAACTCCAACTTTTTGCTTCACAGGGACCTGTAGTCTATTGACATCTTTTTTTTTTCCCTCCATCATCTCACTCATAATTCTTATTTAATCCTTGGCCTATTTACATGCCAAGGCCTAGCATATCTCTTTCTTCATCTTGCAAACCACCAATTCAATGGTTTTTATAATACTCAAAACCCCATCTTCTCTATCTCTCCTCTAAATTAATTAATTAATGAGAGACATGGTCTCACTATATAGCCCAGGCTGATGTGGATCTCACTACCATAGACCAGGCTACCCTCAAACTCATGATCCTCCTATCTCAGCTTCACTAATGCTAGGATTACAAAGATGCACTTTCATACCTGGTTCTCTCAACTAATTTCTTTACTTTTTATTTCACAGGGAAAATGGAAGCCACCAAAAAATAGCTTCTTCATGTTTCCACCATCTTGGTCAGCAATGAAATTCATATTGCCAAATCCAAGTATTAATTTTTATTTTTCTTAAGACTCTTTTAGTCACTTCCTCTTTCCTCAGATACTTTCTTCATTTGTCTTCCAAGGCACCCCTCTTTTGGGATTCCTACTTCTTTGGCTGCAACTTCTCAGTATCTTGCTGGATTCTCCTCATCTTCTCTAGCCTTCTTGTTTACATATACATACTTCCCAAGTGATTTCATCCAGTCTTATGGCTTTAAGTATGATCTCTACCCTGGACCCTGCTAATCTGACTGCTCCCATTGAATATAACACAAATTTCATACTTAGCATACTCTAAGTGAAATTCCTGATCTAATTCTTCCCTCAAACATGTTCATTCCCAGCCGGTGCGGTGGTGCACACCTGTAAGCCCAGTGGCTCAGGAGGCAGAAGCAGGAGGATTGCAAGTTTGAGACCAGAGGCAGTCTGTGTAATTTAGTGAGACCCTCAAAAAAAGTAAAAATATGGGCTGGAGGCAGAAGTTCAGTAGTCCAGCACTTGCAAAGCACGCAAGTGCAAGACCCTGGGTTCAACCCCCAGTACCACAAAGAAACAACAGCAAAAAACAAAACAAAACAAAACAAAAAAGAAACCATGTTCATTCCCCAATCTTCTTAAGGAAATTTTACTTTCTTCCTGATATCCAGATGTAAAACATTAGCCCCCCACCTTTGACTTATATCTTGCTCTTTATATTCAAAAACAAAGCTGAATCTAACCACCTTTTCTATAATCCAATATTATGGATCCATTCTCTTGACTATACTACGAGATTTCTTAGCAGGCTTCCACTGTTGTGCTCCTATAGTCAACTAGAAAGGTATTGTTTAAATGTACATTAGAACAGGTCACTGTTTTACACAAAACCTGCCAGTGGGCTTTGATCCCATTTAGAGTCAAAGCCAAAGTGTCATCAAAGCTTTAAGAAGTCTGCTACAACTTCACTATACTCCTGGGCTTGTCTCACACTCCTCTCCCTCTTGGACTTTTTCCTGTCACTGTCAACCTCCAGCTCACCATCCAAATCAGACTATTCTTCCTATTCCAAGCAAACTACTACTTCATCACCTTAATATTTATTATGTTTCCCCTACTTAGAACACTTTCCCCAAATATCATTCTGGCTTGCGTTTTCCTTCTATTCAGGTTAAAAAGCCACCAAATCAGAGAGATCTTCATCCATTATTCTGTCTAAACTAGAATCCCCACACCTCCATTCCCCTCTTACCTCCATTATTTATCTTTGTACCCTAATGCCATATTTGTTCACTTCCTATCTCTCCCTAATTTTCATATAAGCTGTATAACAAACATTATCTTGTTCATTATTTTATCTTCAGAGCCAAAAATAGTGTCTGTATCATAATATATTCAATGATCTTTGATGACAGATGAATAAAACCTTTCAGTTTTCTCGATTATGAAATGGGAAATAATATCTGGTTAAAATGAAGGGTCATTATATCTACTGTGCATGCAAAACACTTAGCACCAACACCTGGCATATAATGAGCCCATAATTAAAGTAGGCCTGTAGCCATACCACTATGGCATCAGATCCTGTCGGATCTCCAAAGCTAAGCAGTGTTGGGCCTGGTTAGTACTTGGATGGGAGACCACCTGGGAATAACAGATGCTGTAGGCTTGGGAGAGGAACCTGGCAACCCATTGCCAAAAAACAATCAGCCATTGAAAACCCTATGAATAGTAGAGAAGCACTGTCGATAGTATTTTGCCTATTGTACGTAGGGTCTCTATGAGTAGGACACTGACTTGAAGGCATCTAACAACAACAATAAAAGTAGAAATAAAGATATGCCCCCAAACAACTAATTAATAGCACAAGTAGTATTACTCCAGAGGGAGTAAATAAAAGTAAGTCCTTTTGTAATTCAGACCATACTTGCCTGCATGCCTATCCCCCACTGGACACTGTGGCACCATGTTCCCAGATCCCCCATTCAGTGACTAGGATCACTATGAGTTGGACTTGACTCGATGGCACCTAACAACAACAATACTTGGAGTTACCCTTGGTTTAATGCCTTCTTTTCAGATCTTATTGCCAGTATGAGCTACAGTTCAGGGGGCTCTTATTTACTTGTTAGTGTGGAGGTTTTCTTTTCCTGCTGGGACACTTGGCTGCATTTCTGAGGGTGATCTGGCTCTGTCTATGCACAGTGGTTTTTAATTCTTTTTATCTGCAGTTAAAACTACCCAATTCACTCCACTCTTTTTTCTTTTCCTTTTTGCTTCTCTGTTTACTATAAGGTCTATAGTTCATTATTTATGTCTCCTGTTTCACCAAGTCTCTCAGAAGGTGTTATCAATCCACCATCTCCACACATTTCTCACATATAAAATTAAATGTTGAACATTCTCATTGTTCTCAGATAGGCAAAAATATTATTTTGTATGATTTTTGTCCCAAAGCAATCAATTACATTGAAAGGTGAGTCAATTTGATGAAAACATATTGTACTTTATTATTAGTAGTATTAGTGTTAGTATTAGTATTATTTTGGTTGAGATAGGTTCTTAATATGCCCAGTCTGGCCTTAACCCCTCTACATACCCCAGCCTGGCCTCAAACTCAAAATGCTCCTGTCTTAGTCTCTTAAATGCTGGAATTACAAGTTTGTGCCACCACATCCACCTTATATTTTACTCTTGCACATTAAAAACAAATCTGTCTTGGTACTGAATGTTTCACCCTTCAATTGGTTCCTTTAGTAATCTTTAATTTTTTTTCCACAACCAAGCCCATATTCTTTGGTCTGGCTTCCAATTTATTTAGTCATTCCATTAAGTTATGTACAATTAACTTGTTAACCCAGACACTAAGATAAATTGGCTGTTAAATTGAACAGATTTTAATATGCATGTTTATACAATCAATGGCGTTACTGAAAGGTTTTTAATCTGAAAAAAAGTTACATACACTCTCCCCCTCCACCTATTAAAATGAATCACATGCACAAAATTTTGCATAGAATTTAAGAAGTACTCTAAATGGAGAATCTCCACAAATGGAGACCTCTAAGGGTGTCCATTATATTATCCCAGAGAGTTGTATCAAACCCAGATTAAACATACGATTACACAGGAAGACATAATATCTGTATAGAATATCATTTATTTAATCTTTGAATCACACTAAGTAATGCCCTAAGCATTTTATGTACTTTAATTTTGACAATTATCCCTATCAACTGTATAGTAATAGCAATTTATAGACAACAAAAGTAATTGAGTGAGTAAATCACATAAGCAATGTCATACAACCTAAAAAGACAAAACTTAATTTTCTTCCAACCACATTATTCTCATATAGTTCTTCTAGGATCTTGTAAAAACATCAATTGTAGAACCATAATCTGAATGCATATCTATTAGATTTTTTATATTATCTGAATTATACAATGGCACCACAATTTTCTATACAATACAACATTTCTCAAAGTATAGTCATGCACCACAAAAAAAATGTTCATTTATTCAGTGGTAATCATCCCATAAAATTATATCACTAAATGACATTAAAGCTGTCTTAGTCTATGTAAGTACACTCTATGATCATGTAACATTGAATTTCTCAGATTGCATCCCATGATTAAGCAATACATGACTGTAGAATGAACTGGAACTCCCAATGTGTCCAGTTTTCCATCCCACTCCTAAAATAACATTTCAATATTCATATTTTACATTAACTAGGTTATTGTGGCTTGCTGTGTTTTTAGATATATCTATAAAACTTCCTCAAAATCTCCAAACAAATAAAAATTATGATGACCTTAAAAATACATTTGAAGGCATTTTAAATTTATGGCAAGAAGTCAAATGGAGTGAGTTTAACTCAGTTGGTAGAGTGATGCTCCATAATTTTTTAATATCCAGGTTCAATCCACAGCACCACAAAAATGGGAGAAGGATATGAAAATTCACTCCCAAAATAATCAGCCACTGACAATCCTATGATGGTCGCTATGAGTTGGGTACCTAACAACAAGTTCAACAATAAGGTTTGTGTTATTTTCTTTATTAAATAGTCCTCGAACTAGTCATTTTCACTCTCAGAGTCATCATATCTTTTTAAAAAAATTGTTCAGCAGAACACATAGAGTTCAAACCTTTAAGGTCTTTCTGTGAACAACCTCTTATATGTCTCATAAACACTGTACCATAGCCAACTAATCCTCAAGGAGTAAATATAATGTCTTCAAGAATAGCAAAATCACCTAGCCAGACAGCTCCTAGTATTTATCCATTAAAATGAACAATAAATATATCTTTTAATTTTTTTGATAAAGCAAACAGCAACCTAGATTTCAAACTTTACCCATCAACACATGAAGGCTCATAATTACATGCTAACTGACAACATTTATAAAGTAAATGTGACAATTTAGACTTCTCTTCATCCCTAACACATGTAACTAGATTGGCAGCTATCTCTTGTGTTGCAGTCTTAATGCATTCATCATGTTGTGTTTTCAGATATAAACCATAATTTACAGACCTACATTTTCATTAACATCAGCCACAAATGAAAATTTGTTATGATGTACATTGTAATCAGATTGGGTACAACCACCTCCTAAACTTGCAAAACATTCATTGTTCAGGTCAATTTAAGACTACAGGTGCTCCTCAATTTATGCTGGGGTTACATCCTGATAAACCCATTCTAAATTGAAAACATCATAGCATCATAATTTAGTGTAGCCTACCTTAAATGTGCTCAGAATACAAACACTTGCCTATAGTTGAAGAAAAATCATGTAACACAAAGCCTATTTTTAAATAACATATTGAGTATCTCAAATAATGTATTAAAAACCTATATCCAAAATATGCTGGCAACCCAATACATTGTAGCATATAGGTTGTTTACCCCGGTGATCACATAGCTGACTGGGAGCTGTGATTCTCTGCAGCCATACAGCATGTAGAGAGAGAGAGGGAGAGAATAGCATATCACTAGCCTGAGAAAAACTGAAATCAAAAATTCTAAGTTCAGTTGTTACAGAATTTGAATTATGAAGTTAAAAATATCATAAGTTAGGCTGGGATTTAGCTCAGTTGGTAGAGCGCTGCGTTGCAGTCTCTGAGATCCCGAGTTCAATTCCCAGCACCGCAAAAATGGGAGAAGGACCTGGCAATCCACTCCCAAGGCAATCCCGAAACAGTCAGCCATTGAAAACCCTATGAGGGTTGCTATGAGTCGGATACTGACTCGATGGTACCTAACAACAACAACATCATAAGTTAAATTATCATTTGTTAAATACCTCTGTATTCATAAAACATTATAACACAAAGCTAATTTAAACAATTAATATAACAGTTGAGGATTATTTTTCTTGATATGCAGAAAATTCATAAAAATCTATGAGAAAAATACCAAAACTTCAATAAAAAAGCAAGAGCCAAAACTTTTGAGTAGACTATCTCCTTCTCCAAAAATATGAAAAAGTAAATGTTCAATATTAAGAATTTGGAAGATACACACTTGTACAGAGAAAAATTTTAATTGTAATTTAAAAACTGCCCCAAAGCATTATGATATATTTCCTAACCTTCATTTTTATGTATTTGTTTAGTTCATTCAATTACAGAATGGAAATACCACTGTATTCACAATTTTGTTTCTATTTTCCAGTCCTATTATGATCATTTTATAATGTCATTAAACATTCTGAAAATATCCTGTAGGCATATTAAAATAAATAAATCCTTTGGGGAGTATTTAGGAAGTATTATAAAGCAATATTCAAATGACTTTCTACCACACACAGATTTTAGAACGTAAGGGATTCCCCCAGGAAGTAGGGACAAAGACTTTGTCCTCTAAAACACTTCTCAGTCTTTATATAATCTTGCCAACTGATAACTATTCTCCTTAACTTTTCCTAGATTTAATTTTTCCTGAGTAAATGTCACACTACTTTTGCAGAGTTCTGTTATTTAATATTACTGTCTTTGGGGGGGGTCCCTCTTTATGACTAAAAAAAATCCAAAAATTAAATATAGACAATTAATTACCAGGATTTTCTTATATTAAACAGATGATGAAAAATCCTACTTTAATTATGTAAACACGACTGAAACATCCAGCTCATTTTTATTTATAGAGTGCTGGCTGTGATGTACATGTTGCTGTTTAAATGCATACATCTTTATTGACAAGAAATTTTCCACTCGTAATATAGAGGCCATCTCAAGACTATATTTTACAACTAAAGGTCAATAATCTGTGTTCTTTAATCATTCTGGAAAAAGTGCCACTTCTTATCCACATTGTAGTCATCTTTTTTTTTAAAAGTTCTAATTTTAGCATATATTCTTTTAAAAGCAAGGATCTAAAGACTTGGGTAAAGGCTATATCTTACCTCTGAAGTATTAGAAAATGTTAGAATAAGGAAAAAATCATATTAAACAGTATACAAACTTGGAATTTCTGATCTTGTCATAAATATTTATTTGGATCAGGATAAATATGCATGTGGATGTATTTAAAATTATTTGTGCATATGATATAGGATACAAAACCCTCAGGACCGTAAATGTCCTCTACTCATGAACCTGCCTTCCCATTGCACATTGGATGAAGTCCTGCCTCTTTCTGGGTGTGAATATAGACAGCCGATCAGATGTTACCAGGCCTAGGTCGTCTGCTGATGCTTCCCTCCTTTTCACCTTGCTCTGCAGCTTAGATGATCTCTTTGGTTTCTAACAAAAACCACACTTTCTCCTGTTATCACAGTTTTGCTTATGGATATCATGGTCTATTTGCTCATATTCCCTCTACTAAGTTCTAGAGAAGAACCAGGTCTGCAAGATCTGTTTGCTGGTTCACTTCTTCTGTTAAACCTACCATGAACACAGGGTTTTTACTGTTTTGTGTCACACATTTTGTGTGGTGCTGCATTATACTCAACTTGATTGTTTTTGGACTGTTTCTAATTGCCTAACGTACTCCCTCTTTAACAAAGTTGTAAGCTGCTTGAATGCAATTATAAAATACCTCATTGGTAGTATACTAAGATACAATCTTGTAGGAAATCACCTTTTTTACTTGAACCTTTCTTCCTAAACCATCAGTGTAGTCCACTGCCACAAACACTACCACAGCTGTGAAACCTGAAACTACTGAAATAGTCAGAAATAGAAATGGAAAGATTTTTAAATAGTTTAATTGGCTAAAGGTAAACAGTCACAATGCTTATAACAAAGCTTTACCATTTCAAAGATACTTAAATAAAATAACTAACAAGCAAATCAATAGTATGAGTTTAACAGATTTAATAACCACCCTCATCCTATAATAGTAAAGACACTTAACAATTAAAATATAAAAATATTTACCTAAATCATTTAGGATTTAATATTAATAAGGTGAAAAGAATAGATTCTAAATAATAGGTTCAGAGTGAGGATGTAAAAATATACCAAGTCCTTACCAAATCTCCTGATACATGGTTATATATTATACAGTTTCCTTTTTCCTCCTTAATCATATTTCCAACCTCTTATGTATTTCTTAGCAAGTTTTACATTTTATTTATCTATTCCAATTCTGACATTATTTCTCTCTTAGTTAATAGAAAGTATTCATTAAATAACCAAAGTGGCTTCATTTTAGAAGAGTTAGAATAACAAAAACACTGATTCTGAGAGCCAGCTAGACATACTGTGATTCTCCTCAGGTGCTATTGTCACAGAGAACCCGACTCAAATTCTCTCACTAAAAGTACTGTGTATTTTTGGCATCACCTACAACTGTTGAAAACATGAATCTTAAATCTGTAAATGTCTATAATCTACCATATTCACTATTTTGTTATGCAGATACTACCACCATTATAGAAGTACCACCTATTTTAGATATGAATTTTTTACCTTAGAGCAAGCAAAAATGCTGTCTGAAAGTTTTTTCCCAAGACATAGCAAGGCAAATGAAAAAAAATGCAGCTTTATAGTAAACACACATGGGAATCTGCTTTACTCAAAGACCAATTAGTTTACTTGATTTGATACTGAGTGGCCTATCTCTAAAGGTCAAAGGTGTTTATCAGCATCTTGTGCCAGTATTTGTAACTTTACACAGTAATTATTTTTTCCATGTGAAAGCATCCTTCCTGTCAATTGGTACCGGCTCAGTGAGAGCTAAGTCCTTAATTTTACTGTTGTAGGAAGCCAGGCCCATCAGAGACAAAGAATCACCCAAACTCCAGCATTCATTAGAGGGAGAGGTTACATTGCCAGTGGAGCAACAGCTATATTTTTAGTGTCAAAAAGCTGAGCAACCCAAGTTATTCTTTTCTGTCCCTTATATAGTACTTACAGACTATTGGACAAAGGGATCTGTATGTTTCTCCCTGGTCACTTTAAACAGTCCACATGCGTTACCTAGCAATCCAAGCAGATGGCAGAAAGTCCTTGATCGCAAATCTTTGAAAGACAGCTTTTAGATACCAGGTGATATGTCCACCTGCAGAAGACTTTATTGCAGCACCTTTCAGCAAATAATCCAAGAAGCTGGACTTTATGAAGAAGAACATGGCATCAGGATTGGAGGAAGACTCATTAACAACCTGTGTTATGCAGATGACACAACTCTGCTTGCTGAAAGTGAAGAGGATTTAAAACGTTTATTGATGAAAATCAAAGAACATAGCCTTCAATATGGACTGCAACTAATATATCAACAAAACAAAAATCCTTATCAGTATGCAACTTCACAATAAATGGAAAAAAGATTGAGGTTGTCTATGATTTTGTTTTACTTGGTTCTATAATCAACACATGTGAAAGCAGCAGTCAAGAAGTCAAAAGACACATTGCTTTAGGAAAATCTGTGGCAAAAAACTTTTTTTAAAGTATTGAAAAGTAAAGGTGTCACATTGAAGATGAAGGTGAGCCTGACTCATGCCATGGTATTTTCCTGGTTGTGAAAAGTGGACATTGAACAAGGAAGACAGGAGAATAATTGATGCTTTTGAGTTATGGTGCTTGAGACAATTATTGAATATACCATGGACTGCCAAAAGAACCAACAGATCTATCCTAGAAGTGGTGCTATCAGAGTGCTCCTTGGAAGCAAGGATAGCTAGATTGTGTCTTACGTATTTTGGACATGTAGTCAGCAAGGACTAATCCCTGGAGAAGGACATCATGTTTAGGAAAGTGGCAAGTTAATTAAAGAAAGGAAAAGCCTCCACTACGTGGATTGGCAGTGTCTGCAACAATAGGCTTAAACATAAATAAGATTGTGTGCCTGGCATAGAATTGGGGAGTGTTTCAATCTGCTGTATATAGGGTTTAGAGAGAGAAGCTCCTAGGATTCCTCAGATAAAGTGCAACCCTATTCCTTGATTTAGGGGAGTGGGGAATGTATACTCCTGAGTCTTAACGTAGCCAAGGTTTCATTAGGCTTTTCTTTCTCATATTAAATTGGGTCTTTTCTTCCTCATATCATATTACAATTGAAGTACCACATTCTGTGCCTTAAAAGAAATTAAATATCTCCATTTAAACTTTCCCATAGTAGATTTAAAACATAGGAAATATGGTAGAAGTCATTCAGGAAACTCTAGGTTTGCCAAAGTTAAACATCATTTAAAATATTAATAACATTAACTACATACAGAGGTTTTCTCTCTTTTGTTCATTGATAAGCCTAGAATATTGTAAGCACTCAAATATTTGCTAAATAAATGAATGATTTGTTATAATTAACATGGAACACCTTAATAATATGATTTATGATATATTGCAAAAACCACCAACTACTATAAATACTTAATTAAAATTTTGTTGGGTAAAAATCTTCATACTTTTTCTTGACCTCAACGATCTTACTGTTATCCATGGTAACAGGAAATAGGAACAGTCTTGCCATCTTAAATTTATAAACAATACTTTCCACACCTTTAAATTCTCCCATTGGTTATTCTGTAATAGTACAAGAATGGCTAATTTACAGCAAAAAAAAAAAAAAACCTCACAAATCAATCATAAAGACTCCATCAGTGAAATATGCAGTTCTGAAAAGAGTTGTGTATTTCTACTATTTTAGGTCTATCAGTTAATTACCAACAGACAATTTTTTTAAATAATCTAATTCTACTGAAGATACTGGTATATGAGAAAAAAATTTGTCTTACACTGCACCAACTACCTGAGGATATCAGATAAATGTGTTCTTGCACTGGATAATTCACAAAAAATGTGTCTACATGATGCAGTTAGAAAACAAGACACAAAAGCTCAGACAGACCCCAGTTCAAAATTGTGAGCTGATGGCTACAAAACTAAGATTTAGTCTTTTGACATCAAGTGTAAGCAATATTTGGATTAGTAGTGACTTATCTTGTTCTTAACAAAGTACAGGACTCATGATTTTAAAACTCCAAATGCATTATTATTTTATAGTCATTAGGTAATAATTAACATATATAATTATAACTAATAATTAAGGTTTAATAAGGGCTGGGATTTGGCTCAGTGGGTAGAGCGCTGCGCTGCAGTCTCTGAGGTCCCGAGTTCTATTCCCAGCTCCGCGAAAATGGGAGAAGGACCTGGCAATCCACTCCCAAGGCAATCCCGAAATAGTCAGCCATTGAAAACCCTATGAGGGTCGCTATGAGTTGGATACCGACTCGACGCCACCTAACAACAACAACAAATTAAGGTTTACAATGAGGTACAAAAATGAGCATGAGCAGATCTTTCCTGAATTTTTTAATTGTAATATGTAATTACTGTACACTTTAATGTTCAAAACCTTTCTACATTTAAAGAATATACATTGAAAGGTCATCATTAAAAGAATTTAATTTCTATTTGAGTCATTTTCTCTAGAAATATAGTTTAGATAGCACAGGACATATTATCCATAGAAATAAATATATTCAATCATTAAAATTTTTTCAAGTATTCTTATGTGCAAGCCACCTTTATTGGAACTTGAGATAAAAGAGTTCATCAGAGAGACAAAGTCTTTCCTTTACAAGTCCTTTCCTGTAACTTATACTCTAGCAAGACTAGTCAGTTTTCTGTCTCTGTAAGAAATACCAGAGACAATCAACTTATAAAAAGAAAATGGTGATTTGGGTTCACAGTTTTAGAGATTTCAGTTCACGGTGGGTTTGCCCTGTTGTT
Organism: Pedetes capensis; assembly: GCA_007922755.1. NCBI lineage: Eukaryota > Metazoa > Chordata > Mammalia > Rodentia > Pedetidae > Pedetes > Pedetes capensis. The sequence continues at coordinate 58,593 of VMDO01010422.1, forward strand.
CTGGGCCTGTGGCAGCACATCATGCTGGAGCAAAACCACTCACCTCATGACTGAGAAGCAAAAGAAAGAATGAAGGTGGCAGAGTCCCACAGTCCCCTTCAAGGGCACACCCCCAGTCATCTAATGATCTCCCACTAGGCCACACCTCTTAAAGGTTACAAACCTCTCCCTATGTAGTGCCACCTGTGAGGGGTTAGCCTTGAACACATAAAACTTTGAGGGACATTCAAGGTCTAACTATAGCAAACAACAAAAAAAGAAATTAACATGCTATGTATGTCATATAATGAGAATAAGGAGTGACTGAGAAGGGAGATGAGGGCAAGGGCTTTTCACACATGAGAGTGAGAAAGAGAAATTAGGCATGCAGAAATTATTTCTCAAAAGTAGAACTATATGATAATAATTTTTTGATAAGCATTCTTAAAGATGCCCACAATTGTTACTTTTTACTACTACCCTCCAAACAGCAGAATAATTACATCAAAACATGTTGAATCATCTACAGTCCTTTGAACAGTGACTTGCAGACATGGGAGTTTTATAAGTACTTGTTGAACCCAAGAACTACCACACAATAACCAAAAACTGCTCTAGTACTTGGTATCAAGAGAAATTTTAGCCCTAACAATCTACTGATACTGGTTGAAACTGATATTGATTCTTAGTGAAACCAGTTCTCAATGAGTTCACAGTGAACTTGAAGCTATAGTTTAAGAAATCTTGAAAGTATCTTTAAAAGTTTTCAAAATTTGGCACTTTTTTAGACGTTTTTCACTTTCTGCATTTTAGATGTGTTTCCCTATAGAAGTTTGAAATATCAGAGTCCCAGTAGGTGTCTCAAAGTCCTTGCCTTTTGTTTGCACTAACTGGAAATTTTCACAGACCCGTTATCTGATACATAAATATATCTCCTCCCTCTGAAAATTACTGCTCTTCTTTGAAACTTTCAGTGGGATTTGTAGCAGTAACCCCTTTCCTTTAAGCTCTGATCTTTCCTGGTAATTTCTTGTTTCTTTCAAGATAAAATGTAATGGCAATGGCTTTGATGTCTTTATTGTGCCATATCCTTTCTTCTTGAAGAAGCAGTTCTTATTCATTCTTGGCTGTCAGGACATGCTTTATGTAATGTCAGCATGAAAAGAATTAGAATGGAAATGTATATCCCCTTTAGAACTGTGTCTATTTACCTAATATAAAAGATAGAGCTGTTTTTCAAAAGCATAGCAGAAAAATACTGTACTCTTTGCAATTTTACAGGAACATCTGAGCCATGACCAAACTATTTTACAAGAATGAATATTAAATAAGGACATGGAGAATGAAGATAATGTAAACTTTTCTTCCTGAAATAACAAATTAATGATAAATACACTTTTAAAATGAAAAATGATAATTAAAACCTGACTTAAAAAAGGAGACATAAATTTTAAGAAAATAATTTGATTCTCCCATTGTTAAATGAATTACTTCATTTTCTCAATAATAATGACACATATTTTCATGTTGCCCATACATTTTATTCTCTTTGTTCTCTTCTTACCCCAACCTCTCAGGGACTACAGTTGTCTCATATTTGTGGAATATCTACTATGAGTCCAGAACTATGCTAGGTAAAATTATTTATAATGTAGAAGCAACCCTCAAAAGACATCTTGTTGAGACAAGAGTAACAACAGAACTGGTAAAATATACATGTATTAATAGTTAGATTATCTGCCTTGGTGAAAAGTGAAATAGGATTTCTAAGACAAGATGTACACATATTAACTAAGATAATCTTGTGTAGAATTATGAGAGATGATATATGAGCTAAATATTTATATACAAGGACAGATGAATTCACAACTTAACTCCTCACCAAGGCCATTTGTAGTTTGGCTCCCTCCTAACTCTCAGACCTTGTCCATTATCACTGTCCCCTCTCCATCTCAATGGCCTTCTTGCTATTCCTTGGCAATTTTCAATTATATCAGCCTCATATCAAAGTATCCTAACTCAGAAAATCTGCAACAAGGAAAACAGCAAACAAAAAACCAAGTACTTCTGGAAGTTTTCAGCATAGTCTCCTCTAACATAATGCTACATATTTCTACCTTATCAGTGTATCTATTGGCATACCAGAGTTGTTTGCACTTATTAACTTCACAGTAAAAATCTATTGAGGAAACTGATCCAAAAATAAAGAAATGAAGAATAATATCATTTGGTTTTTAACCATGATGAGCCATGACATTCTGGAAAAATGACCAAGTTTACACATTTACACTAATAGAGTATAGCAGATTATAACTTGCTCTTTGTTGTTGTTAGCTGCCTGTAAGTTGGGTCTGACCCACAGAAACCCTCATAAGGTTTTCATTGGCTGATTGTTTCAGAATTGCTTAAAATGGGTACACAAGTTGAGCCTTGTGAATGTTTAATGTTATTTAGACCCCAAAGACTCCAATATTACAGTTGATTAGGTTTAGTAGCATTATTGTTGCTCATTTCTGATTCTTGACTTGATGAAATCTATCTTTCTTGAAGACTCACCTCAAAAGTAAAATTCTCTGTCAAATCTTAGTGAGCTCTAGCAATTCTACTTTTTAAAACTTTATCCCAGGGAAATAATTGGAAAAGTATTTAGAGATGTGCAAGAATGTTTATCACCACATTGCCTATAATAGAAAAAATATTTTAACTGAGCTTCTTGTAATGTTTAATAAACTGACTCATTGTTCCATGACTCCTTTAGTCAGTAACAATATTTAAAGCTATTAGAAAAGTAGTCACAAAATATTGATAGTTAAAAATAATATGAACAATATGGTTCTATTTTTAAGATATGTGTGTAAATATAAGTTTGGAAACTAATATTTTTAAGATTGACTCACATTGAAATGTTAATGGTGATTGGTTCTGAGTGATAGGAATACATATGATTTATATGATTTATATTGTTTTATATTATTTATATTATTATTTTCTAATATTTCTATAATAATTGATTTCATATGTTTTGAATATTTTCAGAAATGAACAAAAAGGGGAGACTATCTTGAATCCTTAACGTATCATGTTTTCCTACTTTGATTTTCCTTCTAAGAAGCAAAGAATCAAACTTTGTCAGATCCTATAGTACATATTTTGTGTATCAATCTTACATGCAGCTTTACATTATCATTATATTTTATTTGTTCTTCAACTGATTCCTTTGCTGTTGTTTATCTTCTAATCATTTTATGATAAGTGCCATGGTTTTAAATATCATGGCATTTCAGCAACATTGTGGCTTCAGAAAGCTGGGCACCAGCTAAGGAAAGGTCCCAAAAGGTCAACATTTATTTTGGCGAATCCAGAACAGATTAGTCTAATCCTAAGCCTTGTGGTTCATACAGCTGATTTTTTAGCCCATTCTATGACAAATATTAAGACTATTCATCTGTAACAGAATACTATAGATTAAAAAAAATTATTTTCACAGTTCTGGAGTCTGGGAAGTCTGACATCAAGGCACCAACAGATGTGGTGTCTGATGAGGGTCCACTTTCTTGTAGATGATCTCCTTTTCATTGTGTCCTCACATGGTAGAGAGGGTGATGGACCTCTTTCCTGCTTCTTTTATAAGACTAATCATCCCCTTCATGAAAGCTTCACCATCATTACCTAATCACCTTCCAAAAGTCAAGCCTTTAAATACCATCTCCCTGGGAAAACAAATATCAGTATATGAATTTTGGAGAGAAATAAATATCTGATCTATAGAAGCTGAATTGATATCATTCACTAAAATGGATTTGCCTCTCCAAAAAGTTTCCAGAGACCAGTGCTACACAGAATGATAGTACATTCATTCATTTTGAGAAATCTGTTATTTGTACTGAATGTCTAGATTGACATAAGCAGCTGACTTGCTTCCTGTAAGAAAACTACAGAGGGAGCTAAAATTATCAGGAAGTTGCTTGGTGGTTATGGAGTCAGAGTTATTTGAGGGTTTTCTGCATAATTCCAAGCATAATTCTCTGATGATTACAGAACAGATATCCAAAATGAAATCCATGTAGTGACAGTTATTGCACTGTGATTGAATAAGGACCTTGCATAAGAATGAAAATCAACTCCATTACTAAAAACAATTCGTGGTTCAAATGAAAGAAATACACAAATCCAAAATTCAAGTTGGAGTTTCAAAACTCTTTTCTCAGTAATTAAGAAAAAATAGACAGAAAACCAATGAAGATGAAGACTTAAAAATTAATATACATATTTACCTAATTGAATTTTATAGACTATACCACTAAACAAAAGAAAAGTACAAGTTCTTCCAAATGTACATGGAAAATATTTTGAACTAAATTAAGATGCATATATAACATATTGAAATTCATAGCATAAACTATGGCTATTTAGAGAAGAATTTTTAGTTATATTTATGTATGTTAATGAAAAATAAAGTTCTAAAATCTATGGTGTAATCTTCTACTTTAAAAAATATTTTAAGGAGTTACACCCAAAATAATTAAGAAATAAATAATAAAGACAAGAAATTATTTATGTAGGGAATGGACAAGAGAAAAAAAACATTGTACTTCAAGGTTGTTTTTAAAGCAGTAGATATTATGAAACTCTAGCAGGGATAAGAACAAAAGGAGTTAACAATTTCAAGAATGAAAAAGAATAATGCATCACTACTGAAGCTATATCTACAGCCATACCACACTTGCTTTCAGTCTCATCAGATCTCAGAAGCTAAGCAGAGTTGGGCCCAGTTAGTCCTTGGATGGGAGACTTCTTGCAATACCTGATGCTGTAGGCTTGGGAGAAGTGCCCAGCAGCCCACTGCCAAAACAACCAGCCATTGAAAATTCTGTGAATAGCAAAGAAACACTGACAGTGCTGGGCATGGCACAGTGTCAGGGACTATTTTCTTCTGTTGTGCATAGGGTCACTATGAGTCAGATTCAACTTGATAGCTCCTAACAACAACAACTAAACCTTTAGAGTGACAAAAATAAGGGGATATAATGAATAACTTACTGCCAATAAATTAAAAACTAGGATAAAATAGTCATCACCAAAGATGCTTCCAGTATTCAAAGAACAATAACATAAATTTAGAAATAATCTCATGGCAATACATTTCAAATTCAAATGAAATGGGAAAATTTCACTGAAGTCATAAATCACCAAAACTAACATAGGAGTCGTTCAGACATTTGAAGAGCTTTTATATGTTAAGAAAATCAATTTGAAAATTTAAAACCTTCCCCCAAAGGCAATGCCAGGACCAATTGGCTTACCTGCTGAATTTTGGCAAGCATTTAACTTAGAAAAGTAGAATTCCATTACAACTCCTTAAAAGTAAAAGGGGAAATTTCCCAAACAATTTTTGAAGTCAACATTATCCTGGAACCAAAACCAGACAAAGATATTAGAAGAAAAGAAAACTACAGAATATCATCCCCCAATATAAATGCAAAAGTCACCAACAAAATGGTAATGTATCTAATCTCACACTATATAAAAGAATATCCCCCATTACAAATGGGGTTTAACCACAAGAATGCAAGACTGACTCAACATTTGAAAACCAATAAATATAATTAACCATACCAACTCATTGAATGAGCACCAAATATTCATCTAAAACATGCATAAAATTGCAAAACAAAATGTAATAAACATCCATTATAAAAATACTAGCAAACTAGCAAGAAATGGAAACTTTCTCAACCCAACAAACAGCATTACAAGAAAATCTGTAACTAACATTATAGCAAATATGAAGCCTTAAATTCTGTTTTCCTTAAATTAGTAAGAAAGTAAGCATGTCCCCACTCATTATATTATAGTCAAAATATTAACCAGCATAATAAAGATAAAGAAATATAAGACAAAATAATTAGAAAGGAAGAGGTATAGTTCTCTTTGCTAACAAAATAACAGCACATGTAGGGCTTAGCTCAGTTGGTAGAGTGCAGCTCTGTGCTCTCTGAGACCCTGGGTTCAATCGCCAGCACAGCAAAAATGGGAGAAGGACCTGGCAGCCCACTCTTGGAACAATCCCAAAACAATCAGCCAGCGAAAACCCTATGAATAGCAGAGAAGCACTGACATAGTGCCAGGCATGGCACAGTGTCAGGTAGTATTTTGTTCTGTTGTGCATAGGGTCACAATGAATCGGTCCCAACTTGAAGGCACCTAAAAACAATAACAATAACAAGGTACAAAAAGCTAGTTGAATGAATAAGGGTATTTGACAAAATTATGGGAAGTAAGAAAACTTTGAGAAATGAAATGAAACATATGTCCACACAAAGACTTGTACATAAAGGTTTGTAGCAATTTTATATATAACCCAAAAGTGGAAACAACTCAAATTTCTATCATCACCTGAATAGACAAACAAAATATAGTATATCCACATGCTAACACACAACTCACTAATAAATAAGACTATAAACATCGTCAACAATATTATGCAGAGCAAAGAAAAAATCCAGACAGAAAAGTATATATATATATATATATATATATATATATATATATATATACTTTATTTATTTTTATTAACCTCTACAAAGGTTAATCTATCATGATAGAAAGCTGATCAGTATTTGCTTGAGGCTAGAGTGGGGATGACTAGGAAAATGCATTTATGAAGGGGACACATAGGTGACTTGGTCAACTGATTCAGGTGAACATAGAGTCCAGGTCATGCCAATACAGGTGCAAGGTATGTGAATGACAAAGCATCCAAAAGGATTGCAGTTATCAACCATTTCACTCTCACCAGGTGAGACGGCAGATGTCCTAGAGAAGAGATATGCCAATCTGACTGTGCTGTGTCAAAACACTGGACACTCAAAATTTCTAAGTGTTGATTTATAATACCAAGTTAGGAGTAATATGTTATACAGTAATAGTTAACCAGAATAAACATCTTTGTTGTTGTTAAGTGCCATCAAGTTGAATCCAATTCATAGTGACTAGCATTTGATTGTGTGGATCACAACAAATTATGGACAACACTTCAGAAAATGGGAATACCAGAACACCTAATTGTGCTCATGAGAAATCTGTACATGAACCAGGAGGCAGTTGTTCGAATAGAACAAGGAAACACTGAGTGGTTTAAAGTTGAGAAAGCTGCGCATCAGGGCTGTATACTTTCACCCTATCTCTTCAATTTATACGCTGAGCAAATAATCTGAGAAGCTGGACTTTATGAGGAAGAACATGGCATCAAGATTGCAGGAAGACTCATTAACAACCTGCGTTATGCAGATGACACCACTTTGCTTGCTGAAAGTTGAAGAGGATTTAAAACATTTACTGATGAAGATCAAAGATCATAGCCTTCAATATGGGTTACGACTAAACATCAACAAAACAAAAATCCTTACGACTGGGTCAGCACGCAACTTCACATTAAATGGAGAAAAGATTGAGGTTGTCCAAGATTTTACTTTGCTTGGTTCTATAATCAACACCCATGGAAGCAGCAGTCAAGAAATCTAAAGACGCATTGCTCTAGGAAAAGCTGTGGCAAAAGATCTCTTTACAGAGTATTGAAAAGCAAAGATGTCACATTGAAGACGAAGGTGTGTCTGACTCATGCCATGGTATTTTCAGTGGCATCATATGGTTGTGAAAGCTGAACATTGAACAAGAGAGACAGAAAAAGAATTGATGCTTTTGAAGTGTGGTGCTGGAGACGTCTATTGAATATACCATGGACTGCCAAAAGAACCAACAGATCTGTCCTAGAAGAAGTACAACCAGAGTGCTCCTTGGAAGCAAAAATGGCCAAACTGCGTCTTACATATTTTGGACATGTAGTCAGGAGAGAACAATCCCTGGAGAAGGACATCATGTTTGGAAGAGCGGCAGGTCAACGCAAAAGAGGAAAACCCTCCACCAGATGGATTGACACAGTGTCTGCAACAATGGGCTTAAACATAAATAAGATTGTTTGCCTGGCACAGAATCGGCAAGTGTTTCGATCTGCTATACATAGGGTCGCTATGAGTCGGACTCGACTCGACGGCACCTAACAAAACTCTGTACAACAAAATGAAACATTAGCCAATACCATGCCATGCACACAAGCTTTTTTATGCTTAAGCCTATTATTGCAGTCACTGTGCTAATCCATCTAATACAGTCTTCCTTTTTTTCACTGACTTGCCACTCTCCCAGATATGATGTCCTTCATCGGTGACTGGGCCCTCCTGCCAACATGTCCAAAATACCTGGACTCTGTGTAAACATCCTAGCTTCCAAGGAGCACTCTGTTTGCTAGGATGGCACTCAAAAATAAGAAAAACAACACAATTTCAATATATAGAAAAACTTGAATAAACGCTTAACCACAGAAAATACACACAACTGATTGATGATTGCATTAGAAGATGTTCAACATGATTAATCATCAAGGAAATTTAAGTTAAAATCACCATGAGAAACCACTTCACAGCCACTGGAATGGCCATGATCAAAAAGACAGCACCAAATATTAACAAAGATACAGAGAAACTGGAGCCCTTGAGAAATGAAAGTAGAAATGTGAAGTAATACAGCCACTTTGGAAAAATGGTATGGCAGTATCTTATAGTATTAAGATACACTTTTTAAATACTCTACTTCACTTTTGGAATACACCCCAAAGTAATTAAAGTATATACACAAGGACATGTAGGTAAATGTTCTTAGCAGCATTATTCATAATAACTGAATACTATAAACAATGCAAAGATCCATGAACTGATGAAAGGTACACAAATATGGTATATTCACACAGTGGAATACTACAGCAATGAATGGAATGAAATGGTAATACTTGTTACATCAGAGTTGAATCTCAAGAATATTGTGCTAAGTGAAATAAACTATATGTTGATTCTATTCATATAAGATGTCCATAAAAGGAAAATTTATAGAGACAGAAAGCAAAATAACACTACAACCAGAAATTATTTGCATCAGAGAACTTTTGAGGATAGTCAAAATCTCTAAAACTGGTTTGTGATAATAGTTGCAGAATTCTATACATTTACCAAAATTCATGGCTGCATTCTATACTATGAAAATTATACCTCAGTATCACTGTTAATGTAATTAAGGGGAGAAATTCTTGAATGTAAAATCTTAGGGGAAAATAATTGTATCAGGAAAACACTATATCAAAAGAAAGGGTCACAATATCAGAGTATGTAAATTGATGATAATTTTTTCTAATATATTCTAAAATAATATTAAAACCTTAAGTTTTAATACTACTTTAGAGTATACATGCATTATATCTCTAATGTGGTCCTTATTCACTGACATTACTTCCAAAATACTGACACAATTTTCAAAAAGAAAAATCCCTAAATTTATTCACATTTCCTCTATTACAGTTTTTTCCTCATTAGTCTTCACAATATATAATGAAGAGTTCTAGCATTTCTGTTTTAGAAAAAGAAAACTAAATCTCAGAGAAGTTGAACAATTTTTCTAAGAATGACTGGAAGGATTGGGGGAGGGTAACGGGGACAAAGTCTTGCTAAGTTTCCCATGCTGCACCTGTCCTCAAACTCTCGATCCTCCTGCCTTAGCCTCCCAAGTCACTGATATTATAGACATATGTCACAGCACATGGACTTTATTGGGAATTCTTAATAAAGACTACTGAGCCAAATACCATGTAGGCATATTGCTTTTATGCTTCCAAATTCGATACATTTTCATTTCAGATATAAAATATAAGCTGTAACCTTCATTGTTTATCATTTCTAGATCAATGAAAAAATAGAATATTTCCATACATCACTGTTCATATGAAAAGAAAATTAAATCACACTATTTTTCAAACTCTTTGGTAGTTTTTCTGGTATGTGTTTTTATGTGATGATTTATTTTAAACTTGTAGCTACCCAGTCACTTCAGGAGCCATAAAGAGATTAGAAACAGCCAAATGTACTCTGGTCCAGGGCTATAAACACAAGATGACACCATGGGGAGCCAACCTATCTAAGATAACAATTCAGTAGGGCAACATTATCTGTCAAGTCATAATTATGAACATCTTTATGGTCCTGCTTGAGACCTCAGCAACTCTCCTGATCAGTTTCAAAAGGTATCCATGGGATCTGAACAAAGCAGAAGAGGAAACAATATAAAGCTTTTATGACCACTGCTTTCTTCTAGAATGCACATTCAATGTTTAGCCTCCCACTCTCCACTTCAGTTGAAAAAGGGATAGAAAATGAGATCAAAACTAAGAGTAATATCTACACACATGTTATACAAGTTAGGTATCTGTGGATTTTGCCATACATTTCATTCATACATTCTCTATATAAAAATAATAATCTTAACACATCTTCCTGATATCCTAAAAGATAACAATGGAGAGAAGACAGAGTTTTGGTGAAAGGAAGAGAGAGAGAGAAAAGAGGGATTAAAAGAGAAGGAGAAAAGAATCATGTAAATTGCATTATTTTCTGTTTGGTCTTGATGCTTACACTGTATCATGTATCTTGTACAGATAGGAGAAGAAGAGCAGTAGAAAGCTTCTGTGAATAAGTTTATTGTTGTGAATCAGTAGCTGTTAAAAATACTTTAATCATTGTCATTTTGGTTATTCCTTTTCCCTTCATAAAAGGCATATAATAGCAGTTTGGATTTGCATACCATAAAATATAGCATAATTGAAGAGAAATGACCCCAAAGGATTGAAATTATAAGCATTCATAAAGGAGAGGAGGAAGAGGAGGAGGAGGAGGGGGTGGAGTAAGGAAGGGGGAGAGAGAGAGACTCTATAACTGGATATACCAGAGAAAAATACTATAAGATAATACTGTAAAATACTATAGTTAAGTTTACCTCTTGGGTGTGGGTTGATATATATGTGTGTGTGTGTGTGTGTGTGTGTGTGTGTGTGTGTGTGTGTGTGTATAAAACCGCACACCCAAGATCTGAGCATAACTGTGAATAACAACATATATATATATATGTTGTTAGGTGCCGTCAAGTCGAGTCCGACTCATACCGACCCTATATACAGCAGATCCAGACACTTGCCAATTCTGTGCCAGGCAAACGATCTTATTTATGTTTAAGCCCTTTGTTGCAGACACTGTGTCAATCCACCTGGTGGAGGGTTTTCCTCTTTTGCGTTGACCTGCCACTCTCCCAAACATGATGTCCTTCTCCAGGGATTGTTCTCTCCTGACTACATGTCCGAAATATGTAAGACGCAGTCTGGCCATTCTTGGCACTCTGGTTGTACTTCTTCTAGGACAGATCTGTTGGTTCTTTTGGCAGTCCATGGTATATTCAATAGACATCTCCAGCACCACAATTCAAAAGCATCAATTCTTTTTCTGTCTCCCTTGTTCAATGTCCAGCTTTCACAACCATATGATGCAACTAAGAATACCATGGCATGAGTTAGACGCACCTTCGTCTTCAATGTAACATCTTTGCTTTTCAATACTCTGTAAAGAGATCTTTTGCCACAGCTTTTCCTAGAGCAATGCGTCTTTTGATTTCTTGACTGCTGCTTCCACAGGTGTTGATTATAGAGCCAAGCAAAGCAAAATCTTGGACAACCTCAATATTTTCTCCATTAACTGTGAAGTTACGTGCTGACCCAGTCATTAGGATTTTTATTTTGTTGTTTATCCTTAACCCATATTGAAGGCTATGATCTTTGATCTTTATCAGTAAATGTCTTAAATCCTCTTCACTCTCAGCAAGCAGAGTTGTGTCATCTGCATATGCAGGTTGTTAATGAGTCTTCCTGCAATCTTGATGCCACGTTCTTCCTCATAAAGTCCAGTTTCTAGGAATATTTGCTCAGTGTATAAATTGAAGAGATAGGGTGAAAGTATACAGCCCTGATGCACACCTTTCTCAACTTTAAACCACTCAGTGTTTCCTTGTTCTATTCGAGCAATTGCCTCCTGGTTCATGTACAGATTTCTCATGAGCACAATTAGGTGTTCTGGTATTCCCGTTTTCCAAAGTGTTGTCCATAATTTGTTATGATCCACACAATCAAATGCTTTTGTATAGTCAATAAAACATAGATAGACATCTTTCTGATATTCTCTGCTTTCAGCTAATATCCACATGACATCAGCAATGATGTCCCTGGTTCCCCACCCTCTTCTGAATCCCGCTTGATTTTTTGATAATTCCCTGTCTATATACTACTGCAGTCACTTCTGAATGTTCTTTAGTAGAATTTTGCTGGTGTGTGATATTAATGATATTGTCCGATAGTTTGCACATTCAGTTGGATCCCCTTTTTTGGGAACAGGCACAAATATGGATCTCTTCCAGTCAGTTGGCCAAGTAGCTGTTTTCCAAATCTGTTGGCATAAACATGTTAACACCTCCAGTGCTGCATCTGTTTGTTGAAACATCTCTACTTGTATCCCATCAATTCCTGGAGCCTTGTGTTTTGCCAGTTCTTTCAAGGCAGCTTCCACTTCGTCCTTCAACACCATTGGTTCCTCTTCATATGCAACCTCTTGGAATGGTTGGTCATCTACCAATTTTTTCTTATATACTGACTCTGTATTCTTCCCATTTTCTTTTGATGTTTCCTGCATCATTTAATATTTTCCCTGTAGAATCTTTCACTACTGCCACTCGAGGCTTGAATTTTTTCTTCACTTCCTTAAGCTTGAGAAACACAGAGCGTGTTCTTCCCTTTTGGTTTTCTGCCTCCAGCTCCTTGCACATGTCACTATAATATTTGTTTTTCTCTTCTCAAGCTGCTTTCTGAAATCTTCTGTTTAGTTCCTTAACTTCATCATGTCTTCCCTTTGCTTTAGCTGCTCGATGTTTGAGGGCAAGGTCCAGTGTCTCTTTTGACATATAATTTGGTCTTTTCTTTTTTCTTGTCTTTTTAAGAACTTTTTGCTTCCTTCTTGAATATTTTTTAGGTCATGTCACAACTCTTCTGGTCTCCTGTCATTTGTGTCTAATGCATTAAACCTATTTTTGAGGTGGTCTCTGAACTCAGGTGGGATATACTCAAGGTCATACCGTGGCTCTCGTATACTTGTTCTAATTTTCTTCAGCTTCAGTTTGAACTTGCATATGAGAAGTTGATGGTCTGATCCACAGTCAGCACCTGGTCTTGTTT